>RDRW01000041.1:0-52207 GCA_007896445.1 Puccinia hordei | reverse complement strand
CGTATCACGTCGCCTTATTGGCCTTCACCATGAACATTACAAGAAATCAAAACTCAACAAGAAGGTACTCGCTTCGGGGGTGGTATATTTACTCTAGCAGCGGAGGAGTTGGGATGGGTATAATTTCAGAGCGGCTTCAGCAATCAACAGTAATCGGGATTTCCTTCAAAATTGTTTGTCTTGCGAATCACTCACCCTCCGATGGATCAACAAAGCTCACTCTCCGATGGGGATCAATTAGGATTGCGATCCTTGCCTTCTCGCGGCTTGGGCTCAATCGGGTCAGTCCCTTTACTTTTGGAGCTCGGCGAAGGGGCTCTTGAGTTTTCCAAACTAGAAAGCGACTTTCGTTTTTCTCTGTCTTCACCATTGCCCGCGAAGGTCGCGGCATGTCGATTCGAAGAGGCACTTGTTTGAGCTGCAGAGGCTTTAGTAGATGCCTTGTTGCTCCTGTAGTCGTGCGATCGGGCAGCTGGAGATGTAGCTCTCGATGGAGTTCGGATGGAATCCTGTTGATGTCCAGTCGAGTGACGCAATTCATTGCATCCTGTTCGACTCTGCGCTTTGGGCCTTTCTTGGACGACTCCAATGACTTCGGGCGACCAATCAATTTCCGAGGGCGTAGCTGTATGCGGTTCGATTGAGAGCGAGTGGCATTAGCAGTTCGCTCCGACGTCGCTGTTTCGTCTTCCCATTCGCTGGATCGTGAATCGCTGTCTACTGGTGAGGGGGACGTGGTAGGATCACCTCCAGTTCCGTTTTGCGACTCCCCTACGCCCCTATCTCCACTGGGGCTTCCTGGGAAGTACTACGAATGAGGAATTGTTGTTACTGAGCATTTCCTGCTTTGACATCAGGAGAGACGTAATTCAAATATTTCAATGCCTACCGTGTGGTGCTGGCTGATATGGTGCATCCGGAACTTTGTAGCAGTCCCTAAGGCGTAACGAGGTTATAAGTATAACATTTGAGTTTGGTGGACCTGACCATATTCTTCAATCCGGTAACTCACTTATCTCTGCAGGAGGCTCATCCTGGGCCGGGGGAGTAGATTTGGGAGAGATGTTGGATACGTCTTTGGCACTAATTCGTTCCAAGTCACCAGACATTGGAGAGTCGGAGGGGCCGGCGAGTTGGACCGGGCCAAACCTCTTGTCGACCGATGCCGGCTGCAAGTGCCACACCTCGAGTCCTTTTCCACCACCGTGCTCGATGATTAGCTTTTCAGAGACTCGAAAAATCAGTTAGGTCTATCTTATCAAGCTTCAAAAGAGGGACATACATGTTGTCCACATTTGTACATTCTGGTTCCATCGGGAGCTTCAACGGGGTGGGGGCTCGACCCAGTCATCAGACATCTTTATTTCATCCTTGATGAGCGGTTGTTTCTCGTGCTTATCATGCGTCGCTTTAGCCTCCACCACGTCGAGTCGCAGTCAACGTTAACACGTGTGGTCTGACTCACAGTGATTGACTTGTTGTACGCCGGCCGGGCGTTGACGGTCGGAGTTGGGGAAGGGGGTGGCCAGGCTGAAAGTGATTGTCGCTCGTCCGGCAAGCCGCCAATGTCATCGGTCTCGGCGGGATCATATCGGTCAAATTATTGAACCGAGCAGATCGAATGCTGGACGTCATTGTCCCGCTTCTTCTCAAGGAATTCACGCGTGAGCCGAAATTCTTGCTAAGGTTGAAGAAGGGAACCGAAAGGCCGTGGACAAATACGGAAAAACAAAGAAGTAGATACATGATCGGTTGGATTGTCAAGGCAAGCACGTCAAGACTTGACCGAGGTGGGATTTGAGGTGTAGGGAGCTTTTCTGTTGCCAAGACACTTATGAACAGTCCGCTGACCCCTAGTAATAACAGCCAAGTTGGGGTCAAAAAGCGAAGGTAGCAAGGGCAGCCACAAGTAACACATACCAATTGGACCATAATGCCCACAAAATATGGCTTCTTTGTTTGTTTTCAAATCCGGAATCAGCTTGCGCAAGATGATCATTACCGGTAGCCTCCGGAGGAGCAGGATGGACAAGGCCAGCAAGACCATTTTCCACCCTTGCAACGTCAGGATAGCTTCGTTCCATAGTTCGAAAGGGATTGTCGCGCCAACGTAGATGAAGGCAGAAGCTAAACGTAGAGAATTCCCGATCGGTAGCACTGGATGAGTATCCGGAACAGAAATCCTGCTGTGGGGAATCACTCACTGTTGACTAAGTGGGAAAGAATTTGTGAAAAATTAGAGGCCTCAATGTCTTCAGAAACTGAATGATCCCAAGCAAAAGCCGTTCCGCAGGCAAAAGCCGCGACAATATCATCGGCTCCAGCTAGGATCGCAACGCCGGCCGTCATCAGTGCAAGAGTTATGTACATGGCAACCATCGATTCTTTGTCAATTAGCTCTTGCCGCTTGCAGAACTTCAATGTTTTGCGTGCGATGATTCCCGCAACAACCCCCATGATGACACCTACTATTATGTGGTACAAGATACCAAGCAGGAGCTGAATTCAAATGATGCGGTTTAGTGACGTCAACAAGGGAGAATTGAATCGCAAGTGACTGAACGTGAAAGATATTAAACAAACCCAACTACCAATTGCACTCCCAACCGAATGGTTATTCCTGAGAAGGAGAAATACTGCCAGATATAAGAGTATGATAGCCACGCCGTCATTGGCACCAGCCTCGGCCTGGAGCAAGTGTCGGAGGTGTGGTGGAACGTGCTTTCGAGCATATCTACCATTACCGACGACCGAAGAAGCAAGCAAGATATCTGTTGGGCAGACACAAGCGGCGATGACCAGAGCCTCGAGATAAGATAGGACAGGAACGAAGGCGACAATCAATCCGGCACTGATGAACCAGCCAGACAATACAACCGGTCCTAGCAAGCATAGCATGGTCTGCCAATGACGCAGAATGTAAGCAGATGGTAATTCAACACCAGCTGAAAATACGTCCAAGGCGACAATTATCCGAGTAATCTCGAGTGTGATTTCGTTAAAGACTGCTCCCCCTCCCCACGAGCGTGGATGGAAAAGACCAGCGACATGTGGCCCGATCAGTATCCCAAACAAGACAGCAAGCATGGCCTCCCCGAGATGGAGTTTTTCCTTCAGAAAGGATGAAAATGATCCATAACAAATTATGAAGGCCGGGATTAAGGCTATTGCTAGGTAAACACTGTTGACCTTTCTCAACAAGTGGATCGGAAAGTATTGCGAGTTTGTGGGTCAGGTTGGTGAGAAAAAAAAGTTCGGGTTTATCAAAACGACAGAACGTAAAACAGAAGCAGGAGCTGAGCGGGAAACTGACCTTGGGGGAAACACGATACATCTTTCAGTTGCAGAAGCTAAGTCGGGACCGGTTCCGGTCTTCAATCCATTTATCAAGGATATCTTAAAGGCGGTGTCATTTCTTCGATGGAGGACGTGATGCGGACCGAGCTCGGGAGACCTTTCGCCTGGCAGGAACCGATCGCGAGATGATAGCGTAGGTGTGTTGCGACGTTTGGTAAGGCGCACAAAAGGGTTTTCATCAAAGTTTGACCAGCTGGAATGGAGAGTTTTCTCTTCCAGGGAGCCTGTTGGTGATGACTGAATGAGTAGGGCATTCCAGAATAAGAAGTAGAGTAGACATCCAATGGGAAAATCTGAATGAAGGGCACTGAGCCGCATGATGAGGTCCGGGAGAATGTGGTTCTCGAAGCCACGATGACTCGCTCCAAGTCGTTGATTTTTGAGCTGTTCGAGAATTTAGAGAAAAGTCCGTAGACGCCACTACCTCAAATAAATATCACTCAGTTCAGCGGGTGATGGCAGCACTGCTTCGGCCTGTGGGCGCCGTAGTACGATCTTCAATAGTAGACTCTTAGAAACTTGACACGGCCAGCTGATTTTTGAGGCTGCTTGATTGCGAGGTTGATTTGGAGAGGAAGGGTGAGTTAATTCTGCGGGCTCGTGTCGTACTAAGTAGGTCTGCCACTAGCATTCACTGGCAATTGTTTATGAGCCTGTAGGCCAGAATTTCTTCAGCGAGGGGTGCGGGTAGAGTTGAAGGAGCACTAGGTCGAAATGAAGGCTCCAGCTAGGTGCTAGGAACTGTTGACGATGGCTCTGCCGCAAAGGTGTCTATATAAATATGTGGCTGTTTCTAGTTTGAGTAACTTGCTCAGGAGAATCAGAAGACAGCTCCAACCGGGCTAATGAGAGAGTGTCAACAACCTCCGGCACGCTGGGGAGGACCGAAAGGGATGCGGTGCCGTGTTCCGTTGCTGTGATTTGTGATGTCCCAAATTGAAAGACCGAGCGCCAGAAGGTTGCCTCGATATAAATAAATACATAAATGTCCTCGGCTGACATGCTTGTCAAGTCGAATTGAGCATGTATTAAACAGACGACAAAGCTCGACCCCAATGTTCAGCTGCCATCCTGTCACTGGCTACATATTTCAATTGATTGACAAAAAGCTTGGTTGGTGTGCTCTGGAGTATGTACGTATTTATGTCAAGGCTCTTAATTGATATCGTCTTGGATTTTGCCAACAAATTACACTTTACACTTATAAGATAAAAAAAAATAAAAAAGTAGCCAAGAAACGAACAGATCAACAACAATGTAGGCTCCAGTGCTGATTTGATCTTACTAATTAGTGAAAACCAGGTTAAGAAAAGTTTAACAGGGATTAACTATGCAGCTACCTACCAACAACCTCACGAACAAACCGCACCAAAGTGTTACATACCATGATATTTATAATCACCTTGCTGCGCTGCTGGTCTACGTCCAAGATGACATGATGATTATTCTGGATTATAAGAAGCGGAGTTCCCATGAAATTTAAGCCAAGAGTCGGCCAAGAGAGCCACGTAATAAATATTTGTGTCGTACGCAATTTAACGCTTTGTCAAAATACATAAATCAACATTGAGCTGTAAAGATCAACCGTCATGAAAAAAAAAAAAAAAAAAAAAAAAAACACTGCTTGGAATTCCACCAGAAGTCTCACCACTTTCGGAGATCGGCCATTCGCGAACTTGAAAAGTCTCACCTTCGGGCTCTCGCGCTAACTTAACTCAGTTCCTCTCTGATTGAAGGGGGGACGACATCGATTCATCCCCACGGCCTGAGAGAATTGGAAAAATGGCCTTTTTTCAATCCTTTCCGGTGGCAACATTTCTTATTGAGTTTTTGGGGAAATTAAAGATGCATAGAATCCCTACAAATCTTTTCACATTTTGTCTAGGTCTATGAGGGCTCCCTTGAATTCCTCCTCTGTAATTGTCATTTGTTCTACTACATCCTATATTTACACATCTTGCACGGTACAGAACCCAAAACTAATGGTGTTACAGCAGAAATTCCAGATCAAGGAGATGGCAACAGGAAAAAAAATCACTTGTAGATTTTTCCTGGTGTGGGTTGATAGGTAGAAATGCTGCATGCAGGCTTTTGCCATTATGGAAGTCAAAAACAATAATTGATTTCATTCATGAATGGATCAGTAAGGCTTGTTTTAAAAAGGTCCTCACCAAAAACTTCAATTCCCTCAGGCCAGGGGTTTGGTTTTGAATGTAAGTCGCTCCCTTTTCTGGGCACAATCCAATAGGTGTTTACTACTCAACCCAGGAAGAAAGGTGATTATCAAAGTTAGGCTCTTGTGGTGCTGGTCCCCGTGCCTATGAAGGACTGTTGGAAACAGACAAACACTCAAACCATCTAAAATTGGGTTTCTTTGAATTCTACATCATCTGTACTAATTTCTGTGTTGAAACTTGCTGTGGTTTCTCTGTGGCACTCACAAGAAAACCCCTAATCAAAATCATCCCTTTTTTCACCAGTTGAGGTTTCTCCATCTCTTCCAGAAAAATCAATCCTTTCTCCCTTCTCAAGACAGACTGTAACTTCCATCTCAACCAATACACTCTCAACTTCCTTCTTCACCACTCTACACTAAATCACTACTCAACATCATCACACCTATCACTAACTCCTCTCATCCATCTTATCCCACCTATCCTACTCTCCCCCTTTATTATTCCATCTATCCTACTCTCCTTCCTTTCTTAACTAAAATCTTCCTTTGATACAATCAAACTCTTCAGCTCTTCTTAAACTCAAACTACTCACATCCTTAATCTTGTCAAAGATCCTCCATCACTTCCTCTAAAAAATACTATAGCTCATCTACAATTTTGTGAGAAGTGCAAGATAGAACCTCAATCTTCATTCAAACTTAATCATCATCTCCTCAACCAATTTTATCATATTTACTTACTGTCAGCCTCCCTGATGCCAAGGACAAGTCCTTCTAGCTACAGGTGGTGCAAGGATAAATGGAAAGAGTATAAAAACTCTGGGTAAGGTACAAAGTTGCAATTCCCAAAAGATATGGGGGAATTGTGACGTAAAAATTGAGAGAAAAATAGGGTAATAATTATATTAAATAAATTTAATATAATTAAAACCAGAGGGGCCTGATAAATCAGGGGTGGTTTAGATCCCTCTAAGGTATCTTACAAATAAATTGCAGAGGACTTAGGTACCTGGAACACTGGGGCCTGTTGGAACAGGGGTGGTTTAATCCCAGGAAAGGAAAGTGGGGAATATCTTCAATAAAAGGGTTATTACTTACTAGTAATAAACCTTGAGGGATCTGGGGGATATTCAGGGTGAAACTGGACGGTTTGGAGCGCTTTGATGGATGGCTGGTGGAGCTGGATGGTCACTGTGAAGTTTTTGGGGAAGACAGGGCTAAAGAATAACTACTAAGAGGCTTACCAGACTGTGTTATAAAGATGTTTATCTAATAATAAGTGGGTAAGGTTGTTAGTGGGTATAGGGAAGCATGAGGAGCCTTCTTTGGGCGGTTGAAGAGCTCCTTAAATAGTCTTGAGTTCCCTCTGGGGACCCTGTAGGTATTATTGGCCAACTTGTGGGATCTTTGGACCACATTTTGGCCATTTTTTGCTTTCTTGGTGACGCTTCAGCAGCCCCTGCTTTGAATACACGTCACCAATTGATTTTGTTATGACATTTATTTATTATTTATTCATTTATATTGATGTACAGTCTGTAGTACATTAGTACTATTTGTTATGGATTTAATACTAGTGGCTTAGTAGTATTTATAATAAGCCACAGTATTGATTGTACTGTCTGTTTACTCAATATGTTTTTATTTAGATGTATAAATTAATATTACCATTCAGTATACTTAATTATTTGGTCCCCAGTAATCTTCATTACATATGTAACATATGTAATGAGGTCACTGGGGCGTGTTTTTGCTGATTTGGGTGTACCTGAGTGACTGTGGAGTCCGCGTGCCAAGCTGAGAGCCTGTAAGGGGCTTAATGCTTGCGCGGGGGCTTATATCCCAACTTTGGCGCGGGCTTTCAGTCACGCGGGTTGAACTTCAAGTTCTGCGGACTGCGGTACGCGGGGTTTGAGTAAAACACGGTGTATTTACACTATCTCCCCTAATTTACACAACACCTCATTTCCGTGACTGGAAATGGGGTTTAAGCATATGTATTTGTATACATAAGCATTAATTAATGCAAGTGCCTTTTTATTTAAAAGGTACTTGCTAATTCTTATTAGCTAGTTTACATAGTGAAGGAGTGAGAATTAGGGGTACCTGTAAGTGAGGTACCCTAGGTTAATTTTAGTGTAGATTCAGAATATCAAATAATATTCTAATTATTATTTGATATTCTATGTATTTTATAATAATTTTCGTAGAAGACTTGTGACTGGTTGCTCTGTCCTAGTAGCAAGCTGACATAGTTCAACTTGCACTTTCACTAATTACAAATAATCTGATGAAGGAAAAAGAATATGATATCACCGTTTTTCTGAAGGTTTCAACATAGACAAGGGGTATGGAATAAGAATTTTGTTCCTTTTCAACAGGAAAAGTTGAATTTTTCAACTTAAATTTTGCAATAAATGGCTTATAATGAATCATGTTGTTTACTTCAATTTGATTATCAAAATGGTTTTATTTCCAGGTTTAATCACAAAATATCAAATTTATACAAAATAAAATATTAGTTGTGGTTAAATTACTGTGCAACAATTGTACCAGAGTTGAAAACCACCAGGAGTTCATGTTAGCCATGTTGTAAAGAATATTTTTGAAACCTTGAATTTCACTTGATCAAGCTACTTGTTGTTTTCTTGGATTTTGAAGCTTGTGCATGTCAGAAATTCAGCTTCCAAGGTGTTGGTAGTGGGGGGTGGTGGATCTCCTGGGGTGATGTATGCACTTTTAAAATATAACTGGCTTATTTCAGAGTTCTATGGTCATGTTTTCCAAGAACTGTAGTAATAGATAAACCATGGTTGGATATAATTTTAATCCAAGCTCAAACTATAGTCTCCATTTCACAAATTATAATTTGTTTGATTTTGTTATGAGCTGTCATTGATTAAACATTGGTTGTAATAAAAATAATTTCTTGCCTCAGAAATTTCTATAAAAACAATTGGATCTTTTGATTTTTTTTTTGAAAACTCCTCTGATGTATGATTATAAATTGGTGATACATAATAGATAGGCATGGAGATAACATTGGTGCACACCAAGGATACATAGTAGATAGAGGTGGGATAAGTGGGGGATATAGAGAAGTCACCTCCATGGAGGTTCCAACTTTTTTTTCCTGGTGACAATATAAGCACACACTGATATATAATCTATTGCAGTTAAGCTCAGGTGTGTAACTGTGGCCAGCAGGAAACGGGGATTACTTTGGATTGGGGGAAAATTATTTGAGGAATACCGGTCACCGGCATAGGCCTCCCAGACAAGAGGTTAAACTGTCTAAATTAATTTTTTCTTTAAAAAACAAAATCAGCCTCCAAGATCATTCTCCTGGATTAATAAATACATGAAGACAGCATCTGGATCTAGAACATTTGTACCAATTTCCAAAGCTATACAATATTTAAATCTGGAAGGATCCCAGTTATAACACTTGACTTTATTAATGGTCAGAGATATAATTTTTGGAGGGATCTTTGACAAGGACCTGAAGAATTAATAATTTGTTGGGTGTTAATAATGCCCAACTGAGATGAAGATAAACTGATAAGGAATTCTAACCTGAAGAATTAATAATTTGTCGGGTGTTAATAATGCCCGACAGAGATGAAGATAAACTGATAAGGAATCTGATGAGATTCAGTAGTGATCGGAGTGGAGTGAGAAACGGCACAACAACAAGTTTGAGTCAAAGAGATAGGAAGGAACGGTTTTCCTTTCTTTAGTTTTGAGAATTTTTGATTGACTAAAAGAAAAGAAACAAAAATATAATAAGAAAATACTGACTCTAACCTGAAGAATTAATAATTTGTCGGGTGTTAATAATGCCCAACTGAGATGAAGATAAACTGATAAGGAATCTAATAGATAGGAAAATATTAAGAAAGAGATAATAAGAAACATTAATAAACAATTCATAACAATTGAGATAGTAAATGATGATGTACCTGATGAGATTCAGTAGTGATTGGAGTGGAGTGAGAAACGGCACAACAACAAGTTTGAGTCAAAGAGATAGGAAGGAACTAGAAATAATAAGAAAAAGTAGAAAAGAATACAAAAATAAATCAAGATTAATTAACCGGAAACTGATTTGAGTTGAGTTGAATTGATAGACTTACCGGTTTTCCTTTCTTTAGTTTTGATAATTTTTGATTGACTAAAGAAAGGAAAACCGGAAGCGGGACTTGATGTTCTGAGTTTTGTTCTAGTGGAATTGAAATTGAATATGAAATTGAATAGTTGTACTGATTGAATAAGTGACTAAATACATCAAAATTCAATAAGAGATAATAGAGTTATTATTCAAACATAAATGTAAAAAAAAACAAAAAAACAAGGAGTCATGAAAGATATACATTCTTGGTTCATATAATTTAGGAGGACCCAGAGGTTACAGAAAGATATAAGTACTTTAATAAAAGGAGTAGTTGGGAGGGCCAGAAAATATAAGGATGCACGGGATTATTTTGTTTTTGATGTCCGGTATAGCAACTAGTCTTTAATCTTTATATAATTCCCTTTATAACAGAAGTGATTCAACATTTTACATACTACTCACATGGAAAAAACAAAAATCACAGCATCATACAATACTTGGAGACAGCTACAATTTGATCTATAAATTCAAAATTACCTCAGTCAAAATGTCAAAGCCTCAAGACGCTGAAGACTGGCGCTTCAAGAGATGGCTGGGAGCCGCCAATCAGTGATTGAATCAATGAATGTCTCCAAGTAGGAGGATAAACTGCTCAAATCCTTATTGCTCAGTTTCCTTTGGGCATAGTCTATAATTTACATTCACCTAGCTAAGATCATATTTATATATTTAATATTTACAACTTGGGAAATGCAAGCATCGTGCAGAGGGCATGGACGGAGAGAGAAGGTACTCGGAATAGGATCTAAAGAAGAAAGGACTTCTTTGCAAGTCATAAGCAAATGTCAACAGAATAATATTGCTAGTTGTAAGTCAAGGATAACGAGGAAAGATATTGTTGACGCTACTGGAAGGACTAGTAGGTGGTATGGAGATGGAGGAAACAGGAGTGATGAGACAAATGAGAGGGAAAAATGAAATGGTTGATGGGCGCAAAAGGAGCGAGGAGATGAAGAAGCCGCTTCCTTTTATACCCTTTCCAGAATGCCTTGTCAACAACAATAACTCCAATCAATATCGGAGTAAATTTTCTGGGGTCCTTTTCATCTCCAAGTCGGGTTTAAAGTTAAACAACGTCACAGGGTATTGGCACTGCTGTGGTCCACATGAAAATAAGAAATAAGAATACTTACAAGCTCTTACAAGCAAGAGCGGGGGGCTTGATAAACGCACGCCCATCAGCGCACGCCCACGCCAAGCGCACGCCAATAAAAAAAAAGGTGTGCTGCCCGCACGCCTTTTTTTATCGGCGTGCGGGCTGCACGCCCATCCCTGGGCGTCAGCACGCCTGTAGATGGGCATGCAGCACGCACGCCCATCTACAGGCGTGCGACACTGCAGGCGTGCAGTCGCACACCCTGTTCAGAAAAAGGCGTGTGGTTCGCACGCCCCTTCAGAAAAGGGCGTGTGGGTCGCACGCCCTTATTATGTGTATAGGCAGGGGCGTGCCCCCTGCCTATACACATAAAATGGGCGTGTGACCCACACGCCCTTTCTATGTATATAGGCAGGGGGCACGCCCCTGCCTATACACATAGATCGGCGGACCACCGACCTATGTATATAGGCAGGGGCGTGCCCCTTCCTTTATACATAGAATTGGCGTGCGGACTGCACGCCAATTCTATGTATATAGGCAGGGGCACACCCCTGCCTATATACATGATGATGTCATGCGTACACCAGAGTGTACGCATGACATAAGCACCCCCCCCCCCCCCGCCCCCTCCCCCCAATATTTCGCCGATCGGACCTCCCCCCCCTTCCTGAAGTCCCTCCCCAACCACCATCTCACCAACCCCACCAGCAGACCAACCGCCCCCACCCACCTAGCAGCCGGCCGCCGCACGACCCAGCCCACCCCACCCTCCCCAATCGACCAACCCGAGCCGCCAGAACGACCCAGCCGCCCAACAACCTCAAGCCAGCCGCCAGGACATCGACAGGTAGGTTGATGTCCCTTTTCCCCCTTTTCCCCCGTTCCCCTGTTCCCCCGCTTCCCCCCGCCCCCCACCCAAAACCCCGCCCGCTCCCGGGCCAGCTGGGCCTGGCCCAGAGGGGCCAGATGGGCCTTGCCCAAAGGGGCCAGATGGGCCTGGCCCAAAGGGGCCAGATGGGCCACCTGGGCCTGGCCAAAAGGAGCCAGATGGGCCACCTGGGCCTGGCCAAAAGGGGCCAGATGGGCCAGCCAAAAGGGGCCAGATGGGCCACCTGGGCCTGGCCAAAAGGGGCCAACTAGAACCAGTGGCCCCTATGGACACATTCAAGGTGTGAATGTGCCACTAGGCCCCCTCCCAAGCCCCCCATTGCACCCAAGGCCCCGGAAAAAATGTGCAAGGGACACATCTTGGCCTAAAGGGCCCCAGGGAAATGCCCACAGATGCATATCAGGCCCCAAGTCCCCCGTCTAAGCCCCCTACACACCCAAAGTGCCCCCCAAACCCCCCGCAAGGGCTGATATTCCCCTTACTCGTATTCCCACTGCAAAAGGTACTTAATCCCAGGAGCAGCAGCTGACATCTGTTTTACTTTGCAATCCAACCAACAGCAACACCGTTTTCTCCTCCTCCATCAAACTTTAGACGTATTTCCACGCAACAACAATGTCTGGTAGTCATGAACAATCGCGTAAGTTCTGTTTCCTCATAAGATGTATGACAATAAACCTCCTGCTTACCACTGTCCACCCCAAAACACTGCAAATCAGGTTTGGACTTCTGGCAAAAATGCACTGAGCTTGCTCAGCATCCCGCATGCAGTCCCGAGGAATACAAGTATCTGGAAGTTCTGCCAACAAAATAAAAGCCGAATACGAGCAGTCAGACGATGAGGGTCATGAGTCCTCAACTTTCCCAGCTCCAACAAACACGATTGACCCCCCAGCTAGCCAAACCATCCTACATTCCACTCCTAACGTCAACCAACCACCTCCTAACCTCAACCGATTCATTCCTTGGTTTCCTGATCTTCCCAAAGACCTCCCACCACCTCAAACAACCGCTCCACAACTGTCAGATTTTATCTCAGCAAACAATGCGCTACCAACACTTCATCGCACACCAGAACCCACTCGAATCAACAACATACCAGCTCAATGGGACAACGAACCCGCTCCATTTGACAACGGCTTGCCCAACGTTATGAACCCAGCATATGGCCCCATCCACCCAATAAGATCACCCAGGCGCAACAGCAAAGGCGAAAGCACCTTTCTCACCACCTCTAATGAGGCTTACCTTGATGCTATAACTACCGCCATGGAATCCCAAAATGCCAAACAAGCCTTGCATAACTTATCTCAAAACCGTGATGACAATATAAACGACCCGGATGCTGAGGGAGAAACCGACCCTGAAGAATTGGGAATCAACCCTCCAGCCTCACAAGTCTCTTTGCCGTACACCCATCGTGCGGCCCCACGCCCACATTCCACTATTGTTGAAAGTCACCCACGCCCGGCTTGCTACCGCTATCCAACTGCAATATTTGTTGATCCTACATCCAATGATCCTACATCCAAAAAATCCTGGCATCACACCCCAAGTCCAGAAGATCCTCCCTCATGTGGTGCAAGCCCAGTCCCTCAACAGGGCTCCTCTACCTCTCATCAACAGATTGTGCATATCGACCCAAACTTCCCAAGCCACCTATTCACTCCTCACCCAACTGTCATAACGGCCGAACACTTGAAAGGCATGAAGTTCTCCCGCACCGCAACCACTAGTGCAGTGGACAGTTCCAGTTCAATGCCCAGCTCCAGTTCAAACCCCAGCAAGAGGTCAACAGGCCCTCCTCGCCCTGCAAGGTCCACACGGGATGCATGTGAGTCATCCCCCTCTCCTCTAAACATTAAACACTTCTTGAACTCATGTCTGTCTGTCTGTTGCAGCTGTGGAACTATTTTTACCAGGCCCACTGCTTCCAAGATCAGTGGTAGAAAACTTGAACAACGATTTGGCGCGTGGCATTGCATGGTCCATCACATCAGCTGAGAAGATGATAAAGAACATCGCCTATGTCCTCAATCACCTCCCCCATATGCTCTCTCGTCATGGCCCAATGGACCACAATTTCAAGGAAAGAGTGTGGCGGGACTTTACAATAACTCTGGCTGCTTGCAAATCAGGTAATTCTCCTAGTTACTATCTATTTAATTAAAAATGACACTGACTAATTTTGTGGTGCGGTTAAGAAAAAATCCTCCACCCTGCTACTTCAATGTCTCTGATCACTCATGACATGATCAACATGGATCAGATTGAAGTTGTCCGGGCCAACAAAAGCAAGACAATAACCAACCAAACTCAGGTACACACACTGGCCTCAAACATGGCATCATTCATCTCTCCTCCTGACACGGCATACCTCCGACTCAAATCTGCTTTACATCAATGCTGGGCTTTTCGTCATCTCGAAAAGCAGGGCGCCCAATGGGAACCCCTTCCACTAGATACAACAAAGGTCCACTCTGCTCACTGGGGCTTCCAACGAACCTACGAGAACCTGGGGACGTTCAATGCCAATTCACCAAACCTTGGCGGCCTCATGCTTGTGTCACAGCACCTGGTGGGGGCAATGTAAGCTCTGGCGTATATCTGCAGCTTATCCGACTTTACCCGGCCACTTCCAAAGCATACAAGGACGGATGGGTGCTCCACAAGGAATACACCCTCTCAGATCCAGATGCTAGCTGGTCTGCTCGTTTTTGGTCCAACATCAGTCTTCACATTCAACAGACAGACTGCCAGCAATGCCAATGCTTCAGCCTTGCTAGAATTTGGGGCCAAAGTCCTTAAACAAAAGGTGGATGGTGGTATTACTCTCCCAATGCCCCACCAAACTTTAGACAATCTTCGTATATATTTTCTGGACTTCTTGTGTGCTATGGGCTTTGACAAGATTGGTGAGAATGGACTCCACCAAGTGGATTGGGAAAGAACCTACAAAGAATTTCACCACTACTTTGCTACTCACCACCTACTCCACATTTTTTCTCAAGATATAGAAATAGCTTTGTCCAACTATCACTTCTGACTTGTATGGTATTTAACTCCTATCCTGTGTCTCCAGCTCTACATGTTGCATGTTCTATTGATCACTTCCCCCCAAATGATACATTATTTGCCTTTTGGTTTATCTTTTTCCTACATTATAGGTGTCAGTCTTGGTGTGCAACTAAAACTTATTATTATACATATGATATGATACTAATAACTGAAAATTGTATTAATGATCAGTTAAAAGTATGATTACCTAACTTTATGCTTATATACTCATATACATATGCTTAACCCCAATTTCCAGTCACGGAAATGAGGTGTTGTGTAAATTAGGGGAGATAGTGTAAATACACCGTGTTTTACTCAAACCCTGCGTACCACAGTCCGCATACCTTGAAGTTCAACCAGCTTGACTGAAAGCCCGGGCCAAAGTTGGAACATAAGCCCCGCGCAAGCCCCAGACCCCTTACAGACTCTCAGCTTGGCGCACGGACTCCAAAGTCACCCAAGGTACACCCAAAGCAACAAAAACACGCCCCAGTAACTTCATTAATGAAGACTACTGGGGACTAAATAATTAATTATATTAGATTGTATTATTATTTATACATATAAATAAAATTATATTGACTGAACAAACAGTACAAATAATACTGAGGCCTATTATAAAATACAAATAAGCCACTAGTATTAATCTATAACAACCAGTACTAATGTACTACAGACTGTAAGTCAACATAAATAAATAATTAAACTAATAAAATCAATTGGTGATGTGTATTCAAAGCAGGGGCTGCTGAAGCGTCACCAAGAAAGCAACAATGGCCAAAATGTGGTCCAAGATCCCACATGTTGGCCAATAATACCTACAGGGTCCCCAGAGGGAACTCAAGACTATTTAAGGAGCTCTTCAACCGCCCAAAGAAGGCTCCTTTCCCCCGTTTTATTTGGGAACTGTAACCTTAAATCCTTACCCAGAGTAATATCACTCTTTCCTTATGTCCTTGCACCACTTGTTGCTAGAAAGACTTGTCGTTGGCATCAAGGAGGCTGACAATATTCAGGAGTAATGTTGACAGCCATTACTCTACTTTGATTTATGGAAACAAATTTAATATAGTATTTACAAATCAGAGGAGGGGTGTTACATTGGCTTGCAAGTTTTGGAGTAAAGAAGTGTGGCTGGTTCAATGATGCTCAACCAACCAGAAGCTTGGCTCTTTGGAAATGATCTAGGTATGGACGGTGGAGGGAAAGGTACTAGGCCACGCTTGACTATAACATGTAACCAGTGATTCCCGTTAATTAGTGCAAGGTAGATTGGGCTGGCTGGTTTGGGGTCGGGTGCAACAGTTGAAGGGAGAAACGTCATGCAGCCAGCTGCTCGGTTGTTTGTGAGGAACACCACTGGCCTATTGTATGCATTAGCCAGAATAGGACCACCATCAAGCCTGCCCATCCACTTGGAAGTGGGCACTGGTCCCTTGGGATTCTCCACGCGAATGCTGTCGTAGGTCTTCTCAAACATTTCTAGTCCACCTAGCTTCCTTCACTGCCAGCATAATTGCCTAGGATGAAGTCATCCCAGTTAAACTGGGATGCACTCAACCAATTTAAAATTGGTTGAAATCAACTGATGAAATATAAATCCAAGGGACCCCCCTTGGTTTTATATTTCATTGGTTGGGTTTATCCTACTTTACATTGGTTGTTTGCATCCTAGTTTAACTGGGACGAAAGCAACCTAGGTAATTATGCTGACAGTGCTTGTCCAAAGTGCCCTGTTGATGTCCAGCTCGTGTAACATGTCCAATCGCACTTGATACCACCCATTGTCTCTAGCATACGGGCCCTCGGGTTTTTCAGCAGCCAATGCATGTGCCACACAAGAATACCCACAGTTGCCATCCCCTTTTGGGTTATAAGTTGATTGGACATGCTTAATGACCCATGGAGGTAACTGATCAACCTGAGGAAGATGAGGGAAAATTCAGCATAAGCACAAGAGAGTGAGTAAATTGCTTTGCTCTCATGACTAATCATAATGAATTCACACTATGTTCACTTACTGATTTATCAGTCAGAACCTCTTTAGAGGCTTGAGCCAGTGTCCCTAAGGTGGGACCACTTTTTACAACCATACTTTCATCCTGAATTCAACCAGAAAAGCCAATCAGTTATAATGTTGACTCATTGAATGGGCTCATCCTAACCCTTGAATTTACCTCCAAAGTGGGTGGCCTGGGGGGGTCATTGGCCTGATAATCACCTTCCGTATGCGACATAGGAATAGCATCCTGATTTGCCAAAATACAACAGAACAATTAGGCCAATCACTATTAGGAGAATCTTGTTGGTTTGATTAAAGGGGCTTACCAGGGAAGTTGACATTGAAGTCCCGGCAAGAGGAATATCAATCGGATTGTCCTCTGCAAATTCACATGCATCTCCTTCTGACCCAAAGGGATCTCCATCACTGCCATCAGATTGATCATTGGATGAGTCTGATACTCCACTAGATGACCCAGAATGACTGCCTTCTGCAGGGCTCCCTTTTGCCAAAGACATCTGACTCAATGCAGATGATACTGAGGGCTTTTCTTCCATACGGCGTTGGGACTTGGGCCGGTCAGAAGTGGGGGGACTTGCTTTCCGCTTATGTGACATGCAGCCTGGTTGGTAGTCTTTGTTGGCTGCATACCTAGATGGTAGCTGAGACTTTGGAGGTCGGCCTTGGCGCTTGGCCACACACGGTGATCGATCAAGCGAGGTGGTGGTTGCGGTTGAAATCCGCTGGGGGGGAGGGGGGGTGGGGGGCAGGGGGGGGTGCTTATGTCATGCGTACACTCTGGTGTACGCATGACATCATCATGTATATAGGCAGGGGTGTGCCCCTGCCTATATACATAGGTCAGTGGTCCGCCAATCTATGTGTATAGGTAGGGGCGTGCCCCCTGCCTATATACATAGAAAGGGCGTGTGGGTCACACGCCCTTTTTATGTGTATAGGCAGGGGGCACGCCCCTGCCTATACACATAATAAGGGCGTGCGACCCACACGCCCTTTTCTGAAGGGGCGTGCAAACCGCACGCCTTTTTCTGAACGGGGCGTGCGACTGCACGCCTGCAGTGTCGCACGCCTGTAGATGGGTGTGCGTGCTGCACGCCCATCTACAGGCGTGCTGACGCCCAGGGATGGGCGTGCAGCCCGCACACCAATAAAAAAAAGGCGTGCGGGCAGCACGCCTTTTTTTTTATCGGTGTGCGCTGTGGAACTCCTAAAGGATCAGGAAAGAGCTTGAAGGGGAAATAGACAACAAATCCAGTAAGTAGAAGATGTTGAAGCTACAGGTGCTGATGAGGCTGCCCTTCTTGACTAATGCTGAGGGGAAAGGGTTTCACTAAGAAAAATAAAGAAAAGAGGTGTGGCTATATTTCTACTAATCCTTAGACTGCTGCTACTAATGGGAACTTAGGTTGTTTTAATCAATCTGAGGCAGGGACCTTAGGAGGAGTGAGAAAAGCACTGAGAAAGAGTATGGGGTATGTGTTATGATTGTTATTTGGGTAAAGGTTGATGCAAAAGTAAATGTAAAAGGTTTAAAGGTAAATGTAAATGTAAATTGTACTTTGGTAAAAGGGGGGGGTGCATGATTTAACCATAGAACTAAGGGGAGTTCTACTTATACAAAAGGGCACAAGATGGCTGATCCTGGCAGTAAAGAGAAAGGGGAAATGTGTTCAGAGGTATACAACCAAAAAGAGAGTAGTGATAGTGTAAGAAAGATGAGCCAATGTAGCTAGTAACTATGTATATAAGGAATGTAGTGTGACTAGTAACCAAAGAGGATGATAAAGGCAGAAGATGTAACTATGTAATATAAATGACTGTGCTGTACAACTTAATACCAAAGAAGATATATACTAAAGAAAAGTATGTAATATCTGTGTTTTATTTATGTACTGTATATTTATAAATCAATACCTTGTATAATATCCTATGGGGTTGTAGTATTGGTAAAGTTATGTGGTTATAAGTGGTAATATTCTAAGAATGCCAATAACTTCTGAACCAAAGGGAAATCAGGGGTACTTTGAGTGAGTGACTAGGGGTAGTTTTGTATGTAGAATCTGATTATGTAATAACAATGAAGTATATGTGAGAGGAAATGTAAGTTGTTGATGTTTGTATGTGAAAAGGTATGGATTACCACATCCTCCCCCAACTAAGCTGTCTGTCCCCAGGCAGGGAAAAAAGAGGAACCTGATCCAGAGTAATAATGATGATGCAAAGGGAATTTTTAAAGAGAAAACTGAGAGTGGGGGTATGTAGGGGAAGGAAAAGTCCATAGCCAAAGAAGGAAGTCTGTATCCAAGCCAATTAGGAGGTCCAGTCCAAATACAAGAGGTGCTGCCACAAAAGGATGTCTGTATCCAAAATAAGAGTCCACTAGTTTTTCCCAGAGAGAAGTCCAGAGAGTAAGGGGGAAAGGGTGAAAAGTCCAAAGCCAAAGAGGGAAGTCCAGATCCATCCAAGGTGGCCAATTCCTAGGTCCACATACTGAAGAAGGAAGTCTTGATCCAAATCCAGAGGCCTAGTGTACATATATTACTGAATCCTGAGTATAGTTGTCCAAGATATCCAGAAAAGCCAATATTCAACATAATCCAAGAGCTCCTAAAGAATAAATCCATCCAAAAAAAAACATGCTAGAATGATCCAGGGTTCAATAAAGTCCAAGGTCCAGTGGCCTCCTAGAATTATATTACATTCCAACTCAGAATGAATCCAGGGTCCAATAAAGTCCAAAGTCCAAGGCTCCTAAAAATAAATTCCATTCTAAACAACATGCAGGAGAGATCCAGGGTTTAGTCCAAGTTTCTGCTGTCCAAAGGTCCAAGTCAAGGTCCAGGTAATCCTCATAGAGCCACCATCCAAGTGAGTCCGTTATTCCTTTATCCAAGTCCAGTGCTTTCTATTCCAGAGTTTGTATCCTATAACTGTAAGATGTAATATATTTAATAATATAAAAAGATGTAAAGGGTAATTTAATAAGGATTGGAGGTAATATGGTAATAGAGTAAAAGGTAATGGTGATATGGTAATGGTTTAAATGTAATGGGGTAGTTGTTGATGTGGGAAAAGAAGTAGTGGTAATATGGAGATGGATTAAAAAGGTAATGGTTTAAATTTTATGGAGTTGTTTGATGAAGAGAGGTAGTGGTGATATGTAAATGGAGTGAGGACTAAAGGAATAATGAATGTAAAGGGTAAAGGTAATGTAGAAGAAGGGGTAGTGTTAATATGGGAATAGAGTAAGGAGTAGTAGTAATGGTAAGAAGGTAATGTAGAAAAAAGGGGTGGTGGTAATATGGGAAGAGAGGAAAGGGTAAGGGTAATGGCAAGAAGATAATGTAGAAAAAAAAAGGGGTGGTGGTAATATGGGAATGGAGTAAGGAGTAATAGAGTGTAAGGGGTAAGGGTAATTTAAAGAAGGGGTAGTGGTAATATGGGAAGAGAGGAAAGGGTAAGGATAATGGCAAGAAGAAAGAGAGGTGTTGATGATGTGGTAAGAGGGTAATGATAATATGTAGTATTTAAATGTATGATGAAAGAAAGGGTAAAAATGGTCATGGGTGGTAATTCAAGAGAAGAAGGGTGAATGTATATGAGTATCTTATAATATGTAATGATTTTAAAATATTTATATATGTATCAAAGGGTAAAGGATTCTGAAGGAAAGTGATGGAAAGGGGTAATGTTATATGCAAAGGGAATTTTAAGATATATATGTTTCAATAAAAACTCTAATGGTTAAGGAGAGTAAAGAGTTATAATAATTAAGGAGGTGGTCCAGAAATCAGGAAGTGGAGTGAAGAGGGAAAAATAAATGAGGATGATTGATGATGGATGATGGATGATGGATGGATGGATGGGGGGATGGGATCCTCTAGTATATGGATGAAAGGTGGATGAAGATGATGATGAAAGAATATCTAGTATATGGATTAAAGATGCATGATGGTGATGATGAAAGAATATCTAGTATATATAGGAAAGATTGGTGAGGAATGAGGATAATGAGATGGATGAAGGAAAAAAAATCAGGATCCTCCAAGATGGATGAAGGGGAAATTAAATTTATATGATGTCTGGAGGAAGAAAAAGTGGATTGATGGATTCATGATGAAGGAAAAAAAAAATCAAATTGATATATATCCCAGAAAAATCAGGAAACTCCCAAAATGGATGAAAGGAATTTTTTTTTTTTTTTTTTTTTTTTTTTATATAGTTTTATCCTCCTTCCTCCTTAAATTTGGAATTCCCCCTTTTTTTTTTTCTTTTTTTTTTCCAGAATGGGAAAATTATTATTATTTTTATTCATTATCCTCTTTTTTTTTTTTTTTTTTTTTTTTTTTTTTTTATATAATGAAAAAATTACCATGAATGGTTGTCATTTTCCAGCGGAGTGAAGGGTGCAACCGGAGAGAAGTTGGTGAATCCGCGCGGAGAGTGGCCGCGGGGTCCCGGCGATACTGTATCCGCGGAATCGCCGGCGTCTCCAAAGCACAGCCTCAGGTCACGTTCCTCCGGGTCGAAGAACGACCTCGGAGATGAAAAAGCGAACCGTTCTTCTTTACTGGTAAGAAGAACGGTCTATGGAAAGACCAGGAAAAGAGAAAAAAAAAAAAAAAAATGAAAGATAAAAAAAGAATGAAGCCCGGGTCGTGCACCGGCATCGATAGATGTAGTAGGCCAAAGAAAAGAACGTATTCCCGGGTCGTTCACCGGCGTCGAAATGATGATTTGATTTTTTTTTTTATAAAGGCGTCAACGATATCGTCGTCGTTCCTCCCATCTCGCTCCCTCCAAAAACACCATCCAACGGTTGTTACATATTTAATCGAACAGATTGTATTAATACTTTTAGGTCCCTTTACAATGTCGTCCCCTACTCGCCCGCTGTCAATTGGTTCCTCTCTCTCATCGTCAACAAACAGCGCCGAATCTGAATCCACTACGGCTGCTCAATCCTTCCATCACGTTGTGGAACTACTCAAAGGGCAGAATAGAGCTTGGAAGGGATATGTATAACTACACTAGTACTAATGTAGGTTATGACAAAGGTGCTGATATAAGAGCTGCCTTCCTGACTAATGCTATGGGGAATGAGGGTAACACTAAGAATAAAATAAAGGTGTGGCTAATTTATATCTACTCTTAGAAGACTAATACTAATGTGCTTGTTTACTACACACACCAGGTGAGAGGAATGGATGAAGGGGGAATGAGTTGTGTAAAGTATATATATAAAGTATAATGTGGGGCAGGGTTGGTAGCTATGGAGTCAAAGTGGGTCAAGCAAGAGAGGGGCAGTCTTCTTATATTGAGGTTTAAGCTGGTATGTATATTTATATATTCCTAAGGGTGATGGTAACTCTACTAAATATGTATACTAATTTATGGGATCTGTAATGTTGGTATATGTAGGGGGTAATTTAGTAAGTATGGGGGTCCATATGGGAACAAGAGGGAGGAACAGGTGTCCTTATATATCTGAGAAAGAGGAGGAGCCATAAGGCTGGAGGGAGGAACAACTAGACTATGACATGTAGCTGGTGGGAAAAAGGAAGAACATGACAGATGAGTAGTGAGAAAGTGACTTATATGAAATGATCATGACAGTGACAGATGAGTAGTGGGAAGGTAGAATTTATGTACAGTAGATATGATGTAAGATGTTACTGAATAAAACCTAGTCATGTGCTGTATGTTATGTAGTGTCTATGTAGTGTCTATGTAGTTTATATAATATGTATTTATGTATAATGTTCTGAAATATATCTACTTATAATATGTACTTATTGTATTCTATAACTTGCTTAATACTGTAACTTGCTGGTTTATTCTGTGTTTGCCTGTAACTCTTGAACCATGAGGAATTTGAAGGTGGTTGTAGTGAGTGACTAGGGTTAAAATGAGGTGTAGAATCTGATTATGAAATAATAATGATGAATATGTGTAAGGTTTGGGTTTTATATGTATATATATGTAAGTATTTGAGGTTTATAAGTGATAAGTAATTTATTAAAGGTATGGTAATGAAGTGGAATGGATCACCACATCCTCCCTTAACTTATTGTCTGACCCCAGACAATGCAGCCAGAGAAAAAGGCTGGAAAGAAAGAAGTGATCCATGGAAGTCCAGAGTATTCCTGTCCAAGGTCCAAGTAATCCAATCCAGTATAAGTCCAATCCAGTGTCCAGTATAAGCCAATCCAGTATAATTTGATCCAAAGTCCAGTTTCCATAGTATTCAGTATCCATGTATCCATTATCCATTGTATTAATCTTCATGTAAAATATATATTATAGTCTTTAAAGTGATTGAAATTCCTACTAGTATGCCATCTTGCTGAATATGTTCTTCATGTAATAGTTTCTTTGAAATATTTTAATTTAATTATAATCTAGGTTCATTATTTATTAGACTCAAATACTAAGCCCTCATTTGACTTGTACCTCTAATAAATTTCCCTCTAGCAATCTTACTTTTATTTATTTAATCTTGAAATCCTTGGAAACTAATAGATGCTTACTAATAATTCTTGAGATGGTGATGTAGTGGGAAAGTTAATTCTTCTTAGTCTGGTTTTATATATCTTATAATCTGAGTAATACTTTGGCCTCTGGGTGTTGGTGCTGATTTGACTATGTCCTTTGGGGTATGGTAAAGTATCCTGATGTTGGGTTTAAGTGGTCTTTGATTTGATTTGGTTGGATTGAATTTTAATTGGGTGAATGATGGAAACTGAGAGCATGCTTGATGGTTCTTGATGGGTTGAAATAAGTGTATAAGATATATGTAGAATGGAAGGGAGCCTCTTTGTGATGTGATGTTGATGGGTGGAAAGAGTAGAAAATATGTTGAGTTTGTAATGAGCTGATGCTGGGGTGGAATGAGTAGAAAATATGTTGAGTTTGTGATGAGCTGATGATGAGGTGGAGTGAGTAGAAAATATGTAGAATGTGTGCTTTGAATGATGAGATGGAATGAGTAATCTGTTGAGAGGAGGGAAGAAAAAAAACAAAAAAAATCCTGGTGATTTTCCATTTGGCAGTCAAGTGCTCCTCCCCCAACTTATTGTCTGTCCCCAGACAATGGAGGGAAAAAAAGAAATAAAATGTTTTGAGAGATTCTAAATTTTACATATATGTATTCTTGGGAGTTCTTATTGATACTCTATTTTTTGTTTTTATTTTATTTTTATTTCTTTATTTTTATCTGATGATTTTATTTACTTGTTTTTATAAGTATTGATGTTTTTATTTTTTATTTTTATTTATTTATTTTATTTGATTATTCTTTATTTTATTATTTTTTTTTTTATTTATTTTTTTTTTACATGTATTTATTTGCTGTACAAGAAAAGAAAATTTTACGCTGACAGAACGCGTTCCCGGGTTGTACACCGGCGTCGACAGTCGTCCGGAGTTCAGAGTAAAAAAATGGCGTGTTATGTAAATCGGATCCGGGGTATGAGAACTGTCTCCGAGCCGCGGTGAATCCGGCGTCGAAGAAAAAATGTGAAAGGAAAAGAAACGTCGCGTCGCAAGCACGTGACGCCGTGTTGATACATAAATAAGACAATGAGAACGAATTTCCGGGTCGTTCACCGGCGTCGACTGTCGTTCGTTTTGAGTAAGACGGTCAGAGCAGTCGTTTGCTCGGTATGTAATCGATAATCGAAAAAATAAAAGAAAAAAAAAAAAAAAAAAAAAAAAAAAAAACCGTTCCCGGATCGTACACCGGCGTCGAAGAGTATGATCCATGAGAGGTGTCTGTCAATCTGGGTCGTTCACCAGCGTCGGATATCGTTGTAGTTGGGGCCCGTCGTCCTCGTCGTCCTGGTTCGTACACCAGAGTCGATATGCTCTATGTTTGTGTCTTTTTTTATTATTTAAGCAGCCGTATTCGGCTGCTGTCTTTCTTTCTTCCACTTATCTCGTTTTTTTTTGTTATTATTCGTTCTCGGGATTTGTTTATGTCTTCCCCTACCCGGCCCATTTCTGTAGCGTCGTCCGCTCCTTCGTCTACAAACAGCGAAGACTCCCAAATTTCCGCTAGTTCCCCTGCCCCTCGGTCTGTTGCCCAGGTCGAATTGTTTGGACCCTTTCTTCGCGATTCTTTTTCCCTGGAGGAGCTGTCCGCCCTTCGCGGCACCGTATTGGACCATCTCCTCGAGTTTGCCCGCGCCGACCACGCCAATTCCCGGAATGCCGCCGTTAGTCGCCGCCGACTTTTTAGCCGAGTTTATGATTCCTTTGATTCTGTGAGTTTCTGTCTTTTTTTTTTATTTTTTTATATTGTTACAGGTAAAAATAAAAGATAATTCTAAAGTGATTTTTTATGTGTATAATAAAATTTTTATTTGTGTTTATTTATTTATTTATCTTTTGCTAATGTTTTTTTTTTTTTTTTTTTTTTTTTTTTTTTTTTTTTATTATATTTAAATATAGATTTTGATGCATACCATTATCCAGTAAAAAGAAGAACAGGACAGGGAAAATAGGATAATTGCTGAGGGTATGTTTTTTTTTTTTTTTTTTTTTTTTTTTTTTTTTTTTTTAAATGGGAAATTCTCTGATAAAATAATGTTTTACTTGATTTGCAGCAAACCTTCTAGACAATTCAGTGCCATCCAATTCCTCTAGTGTGTAGGATCCTCCTGGGTTCCTGGTTTTGATTTTGTAAGGTCCATTCCACTTATTTGAAAGAGTTTCCCCCATTGGGAGTCTAAAGCTTTATTGTACACTAATACCAGTTCTCCCTTTTGTAGTGGCCCTCTGTCTTTCTTCTTTTTGTTCCAGTAGTCCACTGATTTTCCCCTGGTTTGTATAAGCTGTTGATGTGCCTGTTGAAGAATAGAATCCCTATTTTCCAGCTGATGAGTCCTTGCCAACAGAAGATCTTGAGTTGTTTTCACCTGGGCCCAATTTATCCCTAAAAAAGTTTCAAGTTCTAAATCTATAGGTAAGATGGGTGGTTGGCCAAATACTAATTCATAAGGTGAAAACCCTGTGGTCCTTTTGTTGATATCCTGTCTGAAAACAAAACCAATGGTAAATAGTTTCTCCACTTCTTTCCTTCCTGTCCACAGAGCTTTACTAGAGTATCCTTGATTGCTTGGTGGCCTCTTTCAATCATCCCATTAGCCTCAGGATAGTAGGGTGTGGTTACTTTTATTTTTACTCCAGCTTCCAGGAGAGTTTGTTTAAAGTCTTGGCCAAATTCTGATCCTCCATCCACTGTGACTGACCAAGGAGCACCATATCTGTGGATCCAATTTTCCAAGAACCATTGAGAGATTTTCTTTGCTTGTATCCTTTCTAGGCCAACTGCTTCTACCCATCCAGACAGGTCATCTCTTGCTATTACCAGGTATTTCCATTTTCCAGCTTTAATATGAACTGTATCCAGGCTGACTCTTCCAAAAAGTGTTGATGCTCCTGTAGGATTTTGGTTACACCTCTTTTTAGTCCTGGCCACCAAAATCTGAGTCTGGTCCTTCTATAAGTTTCTGATACTCCTCTGTGGCCCAAAGATTCATGGAGGGAATGGAGGATGGAGATTTGAGCTGTAGGGTGAGTGACTACTATCTGGGAAAAGGGTTTGTTATTTCTATGAAGTATATTATTGGAGAGGAAGAATGAGGTTGATTTGTGTAAAATTTGTTTGAATTCCAGTTTGCTGCATCCAGGTGGTTTGTTCATGGTTGAAAGATATTCCTGCAGATGTTTCCAAATTCCTTGTTGAAGATTACCTGCCTCCTCCCCCAACTTAGCTGATGTCCCCAGAAGCAATCCAGCAGAAGAATGTTTTAGTCCAAATCCAGGATGGGGTTTGATCCAATCTTCATCTTCATCAAAACTCTGGCAATCTTCTTCTCCTGGGTCCAAAGGTCTTCTTGAGAGTGAATCAGGTAATGTAAAAGTCTTTCCAGGTGTGTGTACTAAATCAAAGGAAAATAACTGAATAAAAGCAATCCATCTGTTCATAGGGGCATTGGGAAGTGAAGGGTTGTTGATCATCCCAATAAGACATTGTGCATCCACTCTAAGCTGGAAATGTTGGCCCCATAGTCTGGTCTGAAGTTTCTTGAGGATTTTGGTGACACCACATAGCTCTAACTTGGATTGTGAGTATTCTGACTCTCTTTTTGAAAATACCACTGATTCATAGATAACAGGCCTGTCTAGTCCATTGGAATCTTCTTGGGTGAGTATAGCTCCTGCTGCAATATAACTGGAGTCCACTGATAGCTTGATGAGTCCTGCTTTAGGTCCATAGTCCAATTTACTGAGGGTGATGTCTTTTCCAATAATTCTCTTCAGTTCTTCAAATGCTGCCTGGCAATCTTCAGTCCATTCCCATATTGAATCTTTCCTAGTAAGTTTTCTGAGAGGTGCAGTGATAGTGGAGTAATTTTTGATAAACATTCTAACATAAACACAAATACCCAGGAATCCTCTGACTTCTGTTGGTGTGGTAGGGACTGGCCATGTTTCAATTTTGTTGAGCTTCTTTGTTGATATTTTCCTTCCTTCTTTGCAGACAACATGTCCAACCAGATCCAGGGCAGGGACACAACAGGCAAATTTCTTTCCAGATATGGTGAGTCCAGCTTCTTCAATCCTATATAGAATCCTTTCCAGAGTAATGGCATATTCATAGATAAACTTTCTGATTTGGGGGTTTTCCTTGAGTTTTTCTCCATTGTAGTCTGAAATAGGTCCCTTGATTCCTCCATCATCAATAAATATACCCATATGCTGAGGTAATTCATCCTGGAGGATCCACATCATCTGGGCTTGATATACTGCAACTGAATTGGTGGCTCCTTGGGGCAATCTGGTGAGTTGAAATCTTCCTAGTGGGGTTTCAAAGGTGGTTAATGGTCTTGATTCTTGGCTAACTCCCTTTCATCATATCCCCCCATAATATCTCCTAGTCCATAGCATGCCCTTCCAGTAAAGGATTCAATGAGTTCTTCTGGGGATGGTGGTAAGCCTGCATCTTTGATAGTGATTTTGTTAAGTTTCTGAAGATCATGGACTATTCTGAGTTTTCCATCTTGTTTTTTTACACAGAATATAGGGCTGGAATAGCTGGAAAAAGATTGTTCATAAAGGCCAGTTCTGAGTCTTTCTCTTATTAATTCTATGACTTGAGGTTTGATTGGTGCAGGGATTGGGATAGGTTTTTGCTGCCAAGGTTCATGAGGAATGACTGGGATGATGTAGGGTTGTCCATAGGTATGTCTGAGTAGTCCTCTTTCTTCCTCCACAAAGGCCAAGGAATTTTGTCTGAGAGTAATTACCCATACTAATAAGAGATATTCTTGTTCTGATAGCCATCCAGAGGGTCCAAAGTTGATGAGGTCCAGCCTTTCTTGAGTGATTTTGTGGGTTGGTTTGAAAGGTGGTGGAAAAGGGGTGAGTGGTGTAGAATAAGGGTTCCTGGAGAGTTGTGGTCTGGAAAGAGGTGGATTAAGAGAAAGGGGCATAGGTTGATTTACAGGTTTGATTTTTTTTAGAGTTGATTTGTATTTTGCTAAATGAGTGACTGGTGTTTCATATTTTTTTTGTTGGTTTGCCAGGTCCCCATCTGCTATGGAGAAGAGTTGGATTCCTGGCCCTGGTCTAAAAAATCCCTGGTAGCTGAGTTGACTGGAAGAGTAGTTTCCCACTTTTGGTTGCTAGGCAGAATGATGGGTACCAAGTAAGTTTGTCCAGAAGAGTCCATAATAGAAAGTGATTCCCCTTGAGCTCCATTGTACTTGATTGTAGCTGATACATCCATTAAGAAAGGCTTCCCAATAATTAGTTGAACAGGTCCTTCAGCCACCCAGAAATGTACTATCCTGGATACCTTTCCAATGGTTACCTCCACTTCCTCAGCAATTCCTGGTATATTGGTATGGTGGCCTCCAATTCCCTTAAGTCTCATAGATTTAGCAGTGAGTACTAGTCCTAGTTGGTGGGCCAGTCCTGCAGGTATGATATTGACCATTGATCCAGTATCCAAAAGGGCTTGATGAGTCTGACCATTTATGTTGAGATTAACATATCCAAGGGGGCATGAATAGTGAGTTGTCTGATCCTGTTGTACCTCCTCTTCTTCTTTCCTTATGGTATTGGTTGATTTAATGGGGTCCAATGGGATCCTTCTGTTTGAAATCCTCTTTTTGAATGCATCAGTGACACCACTAGAGATAGCAAATATCTCTCCATAAGCCAACTCCATCTTTCCTTCAATAAGCATCCTTTTGGCAATATCCTCTTCTGCTCCTGGGTAGTCCTTGGCCAATGTTTTCTCTAGGTAAGTTTTCTTTGCTGGTTTCTCCTTGGGTGGAGTGCTGGGTCCTTGTGTTTCTAGGTCCTGGAATCTGACATGGGGTTCTGTCTTTGGGTTTTGATTCTGTGTTTTGACTGGGGGCCTGGCCATATGTAGTAAGTCCTCTGTATCCATGTCCATAATGTTGTCCTTTTCTTTCCTGATCCTTTTGTCTGTCAATTTGGGTTCCTCTGGGTCCTTGGTTCCTCTGGTTCTCTTTCCCAAGTCTGCTTCATAGATTGTGGATTGTTCAGGGGTGATTACTTCTTCCAGTTGTCCAAAGGAAGATGATAAATTGGGTTGGTTCTTAGGGAAATTTTCTACCACTGATTTAATTGGTCTCCTGGGGTCCCATGGAATCATAGATTTGTCTGGAAGCCTGAAGTCTCTGCCATCTCTGATTACTGATCCTTGGGTAACATCTTCTTCTAAGGTCCTACATCTGGTCATTCCATGGGTATTTTCAAAGCAGTAGTAACATTTTAGAGTGTAAGTCCTTGGGGCTGAATTGAATCCTGGGGTAGGTCCAACTAGGTGAGGTGGGGCTGATCTTCCAGCAGTGAGGGCTGCAAGCTGCTTGGTGATGACTTCCAATTGTTTTTCTGTAGAGGTTGGGCCAGAAGGAGGGTTAGGTCTGATGTAGGGAGCTGGTCTACTGGATGTTGAAGGTGAGTTGTCCAAGTTTACAGGGGGATCTTGTCTCCAAAGTTTTCTTCTGTCCATGACTGATGTTGATTGAACTTCCCTGTGTATGTAGGTGACCAGAGTGTTGGTATCTGGAAGTATATCACCTCCATCCTTAGAAGCTAGCATCTTGTTGTCCCTGATGAGTTCCCTGGTTACTGATGACTCCAATTCTGGGCTGAGGGCTTCTAAGAAAAGTTCTCTAAATTCTTCAAGGTTAGTACTGTACCCCATTCTTACCAAGTAGTGAGTGATTGCTTCAAATTTGGTCCTAAAGGTCTTGAAGGCTTCCAAAGTCTTGAGTCCTCCAGTCTGTATGGCAGTGTTAACCAGCTTCTTCAGGTCCTGTCTAGTGTATTTGACCAAGGGTAGGGAGGATCCAAATCTGTTGAGCAGCTGTGTCTTCAGGGTTTCCCAATCTGAGTCTTCATGTCCAGACATCTCTTCCACTTCATCTTAAGGTCCATTCCTCTGATAAAAGATATAATCTGTCTAGCCAAGTCTTGAGCAGAAGCACCATCAGCTGATCCTGCATTCTCATACCTCTTAATAAACTTTTCCACAGGCATGTTGATTCCATCAAAGAAGAGATCTCTATCCAGGGGCTTGATCTTGACTGTCTTGTTTGATGGTCCTGTGTACTTGGGCATGACTGGTTCTCTTTCCAAGAAGTGAGTGACTGGTTTTTCTAGATTGGGATGGAAGGTTACTGAAGACTGAGGGAGTGGTTCCAGTTGATCTTCTGAGGTTTCTGATGAATGGTTGTCCCTGTAGTTTCCAGTATTAGGGATGTTTCCAATGTTGATTCTGGAAGGCCTGGCTGGATTGGGGTTAAAGGTCTGTCCTGCATTGGTATTGATTGGTTGGCTGACTGGAGGGTAGATACTGGGGGCTGAGTAGAATCCTGGGAATCCTTGTTGGGACATGGCTGGTAAGAGGTTGGTTGATAGATGGAAGTGGTATAGGTATGTAGATGTTTAGTGTATGTATGAAGAGTGTATTTAATGTATGGGTAGGGAATGTGGATGTGTATAAGTCTTTTTCAAAAAGTTTATGAAGATATAAGTTGACTAATGTATATGTAGTTTTATGTTTGTAGATGTTGAAGTTGTGGAGAATAGAGAAGGGGAAGGTGAGGTAGTAATGAGACTGGGAAGTATAGCTGTTACTAAAACTGAAGATATCTGAAGGAAAATCAGGCCACTGTTGGGACACCACTTGTGGAACTACTCAAAGGGCAGAATAGAGCTTGGAAGGGATATGTATAACTACACTAGTACTAATGTAGGTTATGACAAAGGTGCTGATATAAGAGCTGACTTCCTGACTAATGCTATGGGGAATGAGGGTAACACTAAGAATAAAATAAAGGTGTGGCTAATTTATATCTACTCTTAGAAGACTAATACTAATGTGCTTGTTTACTACACACACCAGGTGAGAGGAATGGATGAAGGGGGAATGAGTTGTGTAAAGTATATATATAAAGTATAATGTGGGGCAGGGTTGGTAGCTATGGAGTCAAAGTGGGTCAAGCAAGAGAGGGGCAGTCTTCTTATATTGAGGTTTAAGCTGGTATGTATATTTATATATTCCTAAGGGTGATGGTAACTCTACTAAATATGTATACTAATTTATGGGATCTGTAATGTTGGTATATGTAGGGGGTAATTTAGTAAGTCTGGGGGTCCATATGGGAACAAGAGGGAGGAACAGGTGTCCTTATATATCTGAGAAAGAGGAGGAGCCATAAGGCTGGAGGGAGGAACAACTAGACTATGACATGTAGCTGGTGGGAAAAAGGAAGAACATGACAGATGAGTAGTGAGAAAGTGACTTATATGAAATAATCATGACAGTGACAGATGAGTAGTGGGAAGGTAGAATTTATGTACAGTAGATATGATGTAAGATGTTACTGAATAAAACCTAGTCATGTGCTGTATGTTATGTAGTGTCTATGTAGTGTCTATGTAGTTTATATAATATGTATTTATGTATAATGTTCTGAAATATATCTACTTATAATATGTACTTATTGTATTCTATAACTTGCTTAATACTGTAACTTGCTGGTTTATTCTGTGTTTGCCTGTAACTCTTGAACCATGAGGAATTTGAAGGTGGTTGTAGTGAGTGACTAGGGTTAAAATGAGGTGTAGAATCTGATTATGAAATAATAATGATGAATATGTGTAAGGTTTGGGTTTTATATGTATATATATGTAAGTATTTGAGGTTTATAAGTGATAAGTAATTTATTAAAGGTATGGTAATGAAGTGGAATGGATCACCACAACGTGGCCAATGTTGCATTGTTCGGCCCTTTTTTACGCGATTCGTGCTCTTTAGAAGAGGTGGCCGCGCTTCACGATACCGTGAACGAACACCTGACCGGGTTTGCCCGGTCCAATCATCGCGATTCCCGGGCCGCGGCAGCATCTCGGCACCGGTTGTACAGTCGCCTCCAGGACGCCTTTGATTCCGTGTGTAATCTTCTCTAAAGATACAAAAAATAATAAAAGAAAACTGATTTTTTTTTTTTTTTTTTTTTTTATTTGTTTATTTTTTTTAGATAATTATGCATAACATCATCCAGGAAAGACAGGAGAAAAATGAAAAAGAAATGAGATTTTTTTTTTTTTTATTATCATTTATTTATTTATTTTACTTTATTTTATTTTTATTTTATTTTGTGAGTTTTTTTTTCTTTTTTTATTTATTTATTTTTATGTATTTATTTTTTTATTTGTTTTGTCTTGTACTAATTTTTTTTTATTATTATTTTTTTGTTTTGTTTGTGTTTTAGGTAAGCCAGGGGAATTTATTCTATATCAATTGGTCTTGAATGATATTTTTTTAACATGACTTGCTGCATATCTTCTGTTTAATGCAGTGCCATCCAGTTCCTCTAATGAATAAGAGCCTCCAGGATTTTGAGTGGTAATTCTGTAAGGTCCATTCCATTTGTTCTCAAAGAGCTTTCCATATTGGGAGTCCAAGGATTTATTATTTACTAATACAAATCCCCTGTTTGAAGTGGTTCTCTAGGTGTCTTCTTCCTGTTCCAATAGTCCACAGATGTTTTCCTAGTATCCATCAATTTTTGATGAGCCCTTTTGAAGAATGTGATCCCTATTTTCCAATTGGAGAGTCCTGGCCAACAGAAGATCTTGAGTTGCTGTTTACTTTGGCCCAATCAATGCCAAAAGAAGTTCCAACTCTAAGTCAATGGTAAGATGGGGGGCTGTCCAAGTACCAATTCATAAGGGGAGTATCCAGTTGATCTTTGGTGGAAATCCTGTCTGAAAATAAAACCAGAGGTAAATAATTCCTCCATTTCTTGCCTTCTTGTCCACATAGTTTAACCAAAGTGTCCTTGATGGCCTGATGTCCTCTTTCCACCATTCCATTAGCTTCAGGGTAATAAGGTGTGGTAACTTTGACTTTTATTCCTGCTTCCACTAGTGATTTCTGAAATTGTTGACCAAATTCTGAGCCTCCATCCACTGTAACTGACCAAGGTGCTCCATATCTGTAGATCCAGTTGTCCAAGAACCATTGTGAAATCTTCTTTGCTTGAATCTTCTCCAAACCAACTGCTTCAACCCATCCAGACAAATCATCTCTAGCAATTACCAGGTATTTCCATTTCCCAGCCTTGATATGAACTGTATCCAAGCTGACTCTTCCAAAGATTGTTGCTGCTCCAGTAGGCTTCTTGGGTTCCATTGGCAATACTGAATTCCTTTTCTGGCAAGCTTCACAAGACTGGACCCACTTGGTTACACCTTTCTTGAGTCCTGGCCACCCAAAACCTGAGTTTAGTTCTTCTGTAAGTTTCTGAAATACCTCTGTGGCCTAGTGTTTCATGAAGAGCTTGGAGGATATTGTTTTGGGCTGAGGGAGTGGTAACAACTATCTGGGAAAAAAAAAGGTTTGTTAATTCTGTGCAAGACATTATTGGAGAGGAAGAACATGGCTGATTTATGCAGATTTGTTTGAAATCCAGGGGGTTGCATCCAGGTGGTTTGTTCATGGTTGAAAGATATTCCTGAAGGTGTTTCCAGATTCCTTGTTGTAGGTTGCATAACTCCTCCCCCAACTTAGCTGATGTCCCCAGAAGCAGGCCAACAGAAGAAATCTTCAGTCCAAAACCAGGGTGAGGCTTTATCCATTTTTCATTTCATCAAAACTCTGGCAGTTCTCTTCCTCTGGGTCCAATGGTCTCCTAGAAAGTGAATCAGGTAATTTGAAACTCTTCCCAGGTGTATGAACCAAATCAAAAGAAAATAACTGAATAAAGGCAACCATCTGTTCATAGGGGATTGGGCAGTGAAGGGTTGTTGATCATTCCTATAAGGCATTGTGCATCCACTCTGAGCTGAAAATGCTGGGCCCCATAGCTTGGTCTGAAGCTTCTTGAGAATTTTGGTGACACCACAGAGTTCCAGTTTGGATTGGGAATATTCTGACTCTCTTTTGGAAAAGACCATGATTCATAGATAACAGGCCTGTCTAGTCCATTGGAATCCTCCTGGGTGAGTAAGCCCTGCAGCAATATAACTGGAGTCCACTGATAGTTGATAAGTCCCGCTTTAGGTCCATAGTCCAACTTACTGAGAGTGATATCTTGCCAATAATTCTCTTCAGTTCTTCAAAGGATGCCTGGCAATCTTCAGTCCAGTCCCAAGTTGAGTCCTCCTAGTAAGTTTTCTGAGAGGAGCAGTGATGGTGGAGTAATTCTTGATAAACATTCTGACATAGACACATATTCCCAGGAATCCTCTGACTTCTGTTGGTGTGGTAGGGACTGGCCAGGTTTCAATTTTGTTAAGCTTCTTTGTTGATATCTTCCTTCCTTCTTTACAAACAACATGACCAACCAAATCCAAGCAGGGACACAACAAGCAAATTTTTGTCCAGATATAGTGAGTCCAGCTTCTTCAATCCTATACGAATCCTTCCAAAGTGATAGCATATTCATAGATGAATTTTCTGATCTGTGGGTTTTCTTCTAGAGTTTGCTCCATTGTAGTCTGAAATTGGTCCTTGATCCTCCATCATCAATAAAGATCCCCCATTCTGTGGTAGCTCATCCTGAAGAATCCACATCATCTGGGCCTGGTACACTGCAACTGAATTGGTGGCTCCTTGGGGTAATCTGTGAGTTGAAATCTTCCTAGGGGGGTTTCCATGTGGTCCAGGGCCTGGATTCTGGTGCTAACTACCCTTTCATCATATCCCCCATTATGTCTCCTAGTCCATTGCAAGCCCTGCCTGTGAATGATTCAATTAGTCCTCTGGAGATGGTGGTAGTCCTGCATCCTTAATGGTGACTTGTTGAGTTTCTGCAGATCATGCACTATCCTCAATTTCCATTTTGTTTCTTCCACACAGAAAACTGGGCTGGAATAACTGGAGCAAGATTGTTCATAGAGGCCAGTCCTGAGTCTGGCCCTTACTAGCTCAATAAATTGGGATTTGATGGGGGCAGGTACGGGAATAGGTTCTGTTGCCAAGGTTCATGGGGAATGACTGGGATGATATAAGGTGTCCATAGGTATGTTTCAGTAGTCCTCTTTCTTCTTCTGAAAAGGCCAAGCTGCCTGCCTGAGGGTGATGACCATACTAATAATTTGTGTTCTTCCTTTGACAGCCATCCAGTGGGGCAAAGTTAATGAGATCCAGTCTTTCTTGTGTGATCTTTGTTGTAGGTATGAATTCTGGAGGATTTGGGTTTAAAGGGGTGGCAATGGATCTCTAGACAGTTCTGGCCTGGAAAGAGGTGGATTGAGTGATAGGGGCATAGGTTGATTGACTGGTTTGATTTTTTTAGTGTTGATTTATATTTTGCTGCACAGGTGATATGAGATTCTGAAAAGGAAGGGGCATAATTTTCTAATGGTTGTTTTGGCAGGTCCCTTTCCCCTATTTGGAGAAATGGAAGTTCTGCCCTTGGTCCAAAAAATCCCTGGTAACAAGGTTGACTGGAAGAGATGTTTCCCATTTGTGATGGATGGGGAGGAGGATTGGTACCAGGTAAGATTGTCCTTTTTCCATTATTGAGAGTGATTCTTCCCTAGGTCCATTGTATTTGATGGTTGCTGACATGTCCATTAAAAAAGGTTTTCCAACTATGAACTGAACTCCTCCTCTGGCCACCCAGAAATGAACAAGCTTGGTCACTCTTCCCACAAGTACTTCCACCTTCTCAGCAATCCCAATTATTCCAGTGTGGTGGCCTCCAATTCCTTTGAGCTTCATTGGTTTTTTCTGTTATAACTAATCCAAGGTGATGAGCCATTTCTTCAGGGATGATGTTGACCATGGATCCAGTGTCCAAAAGGGCTTCAAAGGTTTTTCCAGATATGGTGAGTTTGACATATCCTAAAGGGCAAGAGTAATGGGTTACTGAACCCTTTTCCTCCTCATCTCCTTCCTCCAATGCTGCAGAGTTTCCTGTTATATCTGGGTCCACTGGCAATCTTCTGTTACTGATCCTTTTCTTGATGTGGTCCACCACTCCTGGGGCTATGGCACATATTTCTCCTGCTGTGAGTGGTACAATGGCTTTCAGAATCCTGCCAGCTGTTTCTTCTTCCATTCCTGGGTATTCTTTGGCCAGAGTCTTTTCCAAGTAAGTCTTCCTTGGGGCCTTGTCCTTGGGTGGTTTTTCTGATTCTTCACTGGATTGGAACCTGACTTTAGTATTCTGAGGATTGGAAGGGAACCTGGAACTGGGGCCTGGGGAAGAGGTAGCCATTCTGAGTAAGTCCTGTTGATCCATGTCCATTAAAGTTTCCTGGTCTTTCTTGGTCCTCTTTCCTTTATCTGATTCTTCCTCTTGGTCCTTGTTTCCTCTAGTCCTTTTCCCTAGGTCTGCTTCATAGAATCCTTGGATTTCTGGGTCCATTTCCTCTAGTTGGCCAAAGGAAGATATATGTCCAAATGATGTAGTGGCTTCTGAGGAATCCTTGATAAATTTATCCACAACTGATTTGATTGGCCTGCTGGAATCCCAGGGAATTGGTGAGCTGTCTGGAAGTTTGAATCCTCTTCCATCCTTGAGAACTGATCCAACTGATTCATCATAGGTTAAGAGACTGCATCTGGTGATTGTGTGGGTTGGTTGGAAGCAGTAGAAGCACTTGAAGTCTGGGTTCCTTGGTCCATATGCTTGTCCAGAAGGATTTCCAGAAAAATGAGGTGGGGCAGATTTTCCAGCAGTGAGAGCTGCAAATTGCTTAATGAGGGAGTCCAGTTTCTGATCTGTGGAATTAGAGGTGGTTGGAGCTGGGGATTTGTATACAGGTGGGAGTTGAACTGGTGGAACTATGGAAGGTGTGTTGCTGGTTCCTGACTGATATCTTTCCTGGATGTCTTCCTTCTTTCCATTACTGAAGCTGACTGAACCTCCCTGTGTATGTAGGTGACCAGGACCTGGGTATTTGGAAGAATATCACCTCCATCCTTTGAGGCTAGCATCTTGTTGTCCCTGATGAGTTCCTTGGTGACTGAAGATTCCAATTCTGGGCTGAGTGAGTCCAATAAGATTTCCCTAGATTCCTCCACATGTGATGTCTGTCCCATTCTGAAAAGATAGTTAGTTATTACCTCATACTTAGTCCTGAATGTTTTGAATTCCTCCAGGGTCTTGATTCCTCCAGCTTGGGATGGTAGAGTAGTTGAGCTTCTTTAGGTCCTGCTTGGTATACTTCACCAGGGGAAGAGGTGATCCATATCTGTCCAAGAGTTGTTTCTTCAAGACCTCCCAATCCAAGTCCTCATGGCCAGTCATCTCCTCTACTTCATCCTTTAAGTCCATCCCTTTGAGAAAAGAAATAATTTGCATGGCCAGGTCCCTAGAGGAAGCTCCATCAGCTGATCCAGCATTCTCATACCTTTTAATGAACTTCTCCACAGGCATATTGGTTCCATCAAAGTATAGTTCCTTGTCCAATGGTTTAATCTTGACAGCCTTGGTTGGTCCTTGGTACTTGGGCATTACAGCTTCTCTTCCCAAAAAGTGGGTGTTCATTCTGTCTGAGGCTTGCTGGGTTGGGGACTGATGCCTGGATCCTTCCAAATGGGAGCTTTCTTAGTTTGCAGGGTTATTTCTGTAGTGGGTGAATGAGCCTGGGTTGGCCAGTTGGAATGGAGCAGCAGGCCTAGAGGTATTGGGGTTGTTGGTGATACTAGGTTCCAGGTGTTGGTGGCTGATCCTTGGGTTGTGTTAGCTGATCCTTGGGTGAGGCCAGAGGTTTCTCCTAGGTTGTTGCTGATGTTCAGGGCAGGGGATTGTTGAGGGCTGGACATGTTGGAAAGTAAGTGGAGAGATAAGGAAGTGATATGTAGAGAAACTAACAGGAAGATATGTTTTTTAGGGGTTTTATTTATAGATGATGCACTTAGAAATGGAATGAAGGGATTAGGTATGATAGAATTGATTTGAAATTGTAAGTTGGTGTAGTAGCAGGAAACTAAGACTGAAAGATTAAAACTGAAGGAAATAAGGCCACTGTTGGGACACCACTTGTGGAACTCCTAAAGGATCAGGAAAGAGCTTGAAGGGGAAATAGACAACAAATCCAGTAAGTAGAAGATGTTGAAGCTACAGGTGCTGATGAGGCTGCCCTTCTTGACTAATGCTGAGGGGAAAGGGTTTCACTAAGAAAAAGAAAGAAAAGAGGTGTGGCTATATTTCTACTAATCCTTAGACTGCTGCTACTAATGGGAACTTAGGTTGTTTTAATCAATCTGAGGAGGGAGGGACCTTAAGAGGAGTGAGAAAAGCACTGAGAAAAGAGTATGGGGTATGTGTTATGATTGTTATTTGGGTAAAGGTTGATGCAAAAGTAAATGTAAAAGGTTAAAGGTAAATGTAAATGTAAACTGTACTTTGGTAAAAGGGGGGGGGGTGCATGATTTATCCATAGAACTAAGGGGAGTTCTACTTATACAAAAGGGCACAAGATGGCTGATCCTGGCAGTAAAGAGAAAGGGGAAATGTGTTCAGAGGTATACAACCAAAAGAGAGTAGTGATAGTGTAAGAAAGATGAGCCAATGTAGCTAGTAACTATGTATATAAGGAATGTAATGTGACTAGTAACCAAAGAGGATGATAAAGGCAGAAGATGTAACTATGTAATATAAATGACTGTGCTGTACAACTTAATACCAAAGAAGATATAAACTAAAGAAAAGTATGTAATATCTGTGTTTTATTTATGTACTGTATATTTATAAATCAATACCTTGTATAATATCCTATGGGGTTGTAGTATTGGTAAAGTTATGTGGTTATAAGTGGTAATATTCTAAGAATGCCAATAACTTCTGAACCAAAGGGAAATCAGGGGTACTTTGAGTGAGTGACTAGGGGTAGTTTTGTATGTAGAATCTGATTATGTAATAACATGAAGTATATGTGAGAGGAAATGTAAGTTGTTGTTGATGTTTGTATGTGAAAAGGTATGGATTACCACAGCGTTGGCGTGGGCGTGCGCCGATGGGCGTGTTTGGTTTTATCAAACGCCCCTGGAATCCTTCATACCCCTGAATGTTATATTGATCAGAGTAGTCATATTTGAGGCTACAAGAACCCTGAATTCTGGATTGGAATTTAGATCCACTTGCCTCATTTGAAGTATCTATTTTTTTGATATCTCTTGATATAAGATATTATCATGGAAACATATATTACAAAAAAAATTATCTTATGAAATTTCTTTCATGAGAGATTTATTATACCTTTATAGTATAATCAGGTTTGAAATCAATCCAAATCAAATTGTTATTACACCCTATGAAATTCATAGAATTTTTTTAATTCAAAATTTAGGCTAAGTTGTTAGCAAATCTCAACCCAGAATCACAAGTGATAATTTGACTACAATTTATGATTTTCCATGTTTTCTCTTGGATTTTAAGCTTAGAATCAGCAGGTATGATACATTTTTCTCATATCTTTTTTAGGTAACAATTTCACATTTTTATGAATCTATATTTGGAATATAAAACAAATCAGTATTAGAAATTTAAAGAAGAAATATAATAGGGGTTCAAATATTCCCAATCCACTTTTAAAAACCAGGAAATTATCCAATTTTATTTTGTTATCCAGTGGTTTTGATAGGGCTAGTGAAATTACTAGCATGTTTTGTAAATGGTGGATTTTTTGGAACAAGTCAATTACAGAATGGTGGATTTGGACATATTTGATACCCCCTATTCAACATATTTCATATGCCTTGAATCCTGAGTCAGTTTAAGGTTCCTTCTGAAAGCATCTTGAAATTAGAACATGTAGATAAATTTTGAATAAACACTTTTTATCAATAGTCCTTTCATATTGGGGATTCACAGAGATGGTCAGAATAAGTTAGTATCTACTCTCTATTTTATTTTTCCTAGTAGCTGAATGAATACTGTTCTCCACCCCAATTTATGTACATAATTAAATACCTCTTCAAAATATTTTTGTGGGTTGTTTTTCCTACATGGAATTTGTTTTCCTGGGTGAGACTGCCTGAATTTTATTATCATCAGTGAATATAACAAAAATTTCCGGTTGAGAAGATCAGATATCATATCTGATTTACATAATACCCAAAGCATAATAAAAAGATAATTAATATAACAAGCCCATATTACTCATCAATAAAGCCAAATTCCATGAGGAATGTTTTTATTGTTGAATAAAATTCATGCTCATGAAAGATCACAATAATTCCTGGAGGTGTGTAAGTGATTGGTAATACCATCATGTCAAATTACATGTCAGGATTCTCCCAGATATACCAATTTGAATTCACTGATCCTCATCAAAAATATTCAAACTCTATAAATGAGGACTGTTTTCTTTGCTGACTGAAACCTACCTCATGAATGATAATAATAATTCTGGATGGTGTAAGTAATATAATTATTTCAAATTACACATCATCAAGATTCTCCCAGATATATTAACTGATAATCATCAAGATAATTCAAAATCTATACTAAAAAATATGCACATATGCCAAGGGTTCTAGAAAAGTGATAATAGAACAGCAATCAAAAAGAAGAGCAGGGTATGGATCTTCATAAATCAGGGTTAAAATGTGAGTATATTTTTAAATAAAAAAAAATTGCTTGATAAAGGAGAATATAATGTATATTATCATTGAAATTCTTACTTGGAAGTGTTACAAATAACTGAATCACATAGTATGTTATTAGGATGCATTTTGAATTCATTTATCTGTAAGAGACACTTTTGTGTTTAATTGTTTGATCCATTAATATAATGGATAAAGATGAAGTGTTTCATCTGGAATTTTTATTTCATGAAGTTCTTGGGGATTTATTACCATTTGAAAAATTATTATTAAATATATGGAAATACTTCAACTTTGGAGCAGTCATGTGAAAACAAGATACCTCATTGATAAATTCTGTGAAGTGGGGGATACAGTCTAGATACAGTGTTGATATTTGAGGATGGGTAAGAGATAAGCAAAGCCACCTCCTAGAGGTGCCAACTTTTTTTTCCTGGTGTGTGGGTCTGTTATTGATCTTCTTAAAGCTTGTAGGCCACTGTTGGGGACACCCGATGTGAGAACTCCTTTGGGGACGGATGGCAGTTCTGTGAGGGGAAATAACAATAAGGTATTCCAACTAAGCAATACTATGTTACGGGTGGTTGAAAGACCTGCCCCTCTATTATACTACACAGAATTCTTACAACAAACACTATTTATTGTTGTGGCTTAAAAGTATGATAGAGAAAACTTTAAGTAGCAATCCCTTATCAGACTTAGATCAGATGTTTGTTAGCAGAGCAAAGATATGTATGTCCTGGGGTGGATGATGAATTGATGTGCCTATTCAAATTGTATTGCCTTCTTTCTTATCCTTCAGCTAAGAGAGCAATGTGATGATAACACTTTGCTTTAAGAGCGCAACAAAGGGGCAACACTACTTATTTACCTGTTATTCTTCTCTGAGGTATGAAATGTATGCTCAGAGGCAAACTTGATTAAGATCACTATTGGATGCTATGTGTGTTTTTGGTGTTGTGCAACTATGAATAGAATTACTTCTCCCAAACTGGCACACAAACTGGCATCCAAAACTGGGATTATTTTTCCTTCTTGGGGGGAACAACCTCCCCTTTATATAGTAAAATATGAGGCATTTTAGCTGGTGAGTAAACATATGAGGCATTTTAGCTGGTGAGTCCTAGACAAGCATGTGATGAATCATGTGACTATACATGTGACTCTATGTGTGACTATACATGTGACTCTGCGTGTGACTATACATTAAACTCTAACTATGTACTTATAGTTTAACAAAACTTATTTTATCCTGACTGGGTTTTGTCTAAGTGCAGCTGGCCCTGTGGTCGTTCAGAGGGTGACTATGGGTTAAATACCTGGCAGAATCCAATTTGTCCATAAAAAAACGAGTAATATCCCTCCTTCTTGCTATAAAACTATGCTTTTATGTATTTTTGATACTTGAACACATTTAGTACACCACAGCGGATAGTCAACTGGATTCCCTGCAACACCTTATACTCAGCAAGAGGACCGTTCCTCTTGCGTTTGTCTTCCTGATGTTGCCCTTCACAGTTCCGCTTATCCGCACACGCTGATAGTTGCTGAGAGAGTTCTAAAGTAAAGTGATTTCTTATATGCGCTGTAGTTGATAGCTATCTACTTTGATGATAAGATAAGATAAGATCCCGCAACTCTGGTACAACACTCCCCCCGGTCATGTCCCGCAATCCCCGTACTGTCCCTGGAGCCCTACTTGCCTGTCTCCTCAATCCCACATCGCACCGCAGCCTGCCCCCGACTACTATACCCCCGTTGATCCCTGCAGTTGTCTGTCGCTCCCCTGCGCACGACTCCGCTCCTTCTGCCCCCGCTCTGCTTGTGGGCCTGGCGCCCCGAACAACCCCGTGGTTCCGCCCGGTCCCCTACGTTGCAACTACTGAAGCGGCCTTCGTCCGCTCAACCGATTGTCCGTGCCAACTATAGAATGTCACATGCTGCGCCCTTGTGCTTTTCCCCGCGGAATGTCCGATGACATTTGGAAAGTACCCCCTTACCTCAGCCTCAGTCTGCCGCTGAGCCCGCAGCCGCGGGGCTCAGCTTCAGTGCTGCACCTCTTGTTTATAAGTTCTCCCACACCGGTCCCCCTATGTCACGCATAATGAAGCGGCCTTTGTCTGCTCGACCGATTGCCCGTGCCAACTATAGAATGTCACATGCTGCACCCTTGTGCTTTCCCCCGCGGAATGTCCGATGACATTTGGAAAGTACCCCCTTACCTCAGCTTCAGTGCTGCACCTCTGGTATATAAGTTCTTCCACAGCGTGGGCGTGCGGCCAGGGGCGTGAGTTTATCAATCCCCTAAATTAACCAGAAAAAACCAAAGATATTTTTCAAAACAACTCAAGCATTGAAAAAATTCAGGATTAAAATCAGTGAACTAAACATCACAGGAGTTCATCAGTGCCCCAATCCCATTTGCCAAGCATAATAATAATTTCCCCTTTGAGGCTTTAAGCAGTCTGCAGTTTTGTTTTCTCATAAATTGTAAGGAATGGATTGTCATTCACTGATTATTTATGGATTAAACCTGTAGAGATGAAAGGGGCACTGAGGGAGACTATTCTAGAGCCAAGGTGTCTTTGGTAAAATAATAATTGTCAAGTCTCTCATCAGTATCTTAAAATTGTTTTGGTTTTTAGAGAGGAGAGGAAGTTGAAGAGAAATAGAAAAGTTGAAGGATTAAGCAAGAGATATAAATTTTGTCACTTACCTAGCTTGGAAGAATATAAAATATTATTAGTCAAGTCTCTGCTGAGCTAGGAAGGGGGTGGGATGAGTTGTGTATAAATACTGGATAGCTTTATGTAATATTATTGTGAAACTGTGAGGAGAGGTTTCACATAAATGCAGGGGCTTGATAAAGGCACACCCCTGGCGCACGCCACACCATTTTGGTGTGTTTTGACGCCCCCACCAGCCCCTTTTGGCGGGCTTGGGGGGCATGCCAATGCCCGTTGGCGTGTTTCTGTCATGAGCTGTATTGCGGGCCCGCCCGCACCAGAGCCCGCACCACATGTAGATAGTCTATCACGTACATGTCACAGACAGGCCACTGATCCAGAAACCTGAAACAAACAATGAGCCACGATTGCTGACTATATTATCAGGGAGACCATGCTTTGAGAAAACATGTTTGATGAACAAGTTCGCAAGGTCTAATGATGTACAAGTAGTCTTGGTTCAAAGAAATAGAGACATCTTCAAAAAACGATCCACTATCACTAGGGTAGCGTCATGACCATCACTAAGGGGGAGTTGAGAGATAAAGTCCATAGAGAGAGAATGCCAAGGAAATGGTGGAATTGGAAGTGGTTGAAGCAACCCATACTTCCGATGCTTCGAGGATTTGTTCCTATTGCAAGTGTGACAACGGTTTACATAATCTTTTACATCCTTGACCATTCCTGGCCAATAGAAGTCTCGAGCTATAAGTGGTAAGTCCTTATCCTGGCCGAAGTGACCAGCTAGGGAAGAATCATGTCTTGATTCAAAGATATCAAGTTTGACTTTAGATCATTCGGAACAACAAACCTGCCCGTATAAAGGAGCCACGTCATCTTTGTCAACTGTATAGTCCTTTGAGTCATTTCCTCGAAGTTGACGACAAACGGCCCTCCCTTCAATTACGTGAGCAAGGGGGGACCCGCACGCCAAAAAAATTGGCGTGCGGGGCCTACACGCCAAAAAAAACGGCGTGTGAGACCCGCACGCCATTTTCGGCGTGTGGGTCTCACACGTCCTTTTTTTTGGCGTGTGACCCCTACACGCCAAAAAAAATGGTGTGTAGGCCCGCACGCCAAAAGAATTGGCGTGCGTTTATATCAACGCCCAAAAAGGGGCTCGCCCACATGTGCCAGGCTGAGGATCACTAGGTGAGGAAGGAGGATTGCCAGTGCCGATCCTGGTGTTTTTGGGGTCGGATCGTCAGCTATGTGGATGCAGTACTGTGGGGTTGGGTCCAAGGGGTATGTGGCAAAACATTTGGACAGCAGTTGAGACAAAGGATTACAGGCTCTATACGTAGCCATTTAAAGGAACCTGTAATTTTCCGGGGAAGGTTTTCAAGAGCTTGCTCCGTCTCATCTAGCGTGCGGGCACAAGACATGGATGGAGGCCCTGGCATAGGGTAAGTTCAATCAAGTCGCGTTGTCGTTGCAAAAAGCCATCCACTCAAAACATGCAAAGATGGATGGAGAATTGATTGGACTGCTGACATGAGAATTAAATATGTGAATGTTGGTGGGGTTAACTCAAAGTGAGGTTGCATCAATTTGCTATGGTGACATGCGCGAGGATATATATCACAATTTGTGAATATCAGAACGGTACAATGAGCCCCAACATGGAATGAAGAAGGCTTACAGGTGTCATAGACTTCAGAAGTGGGGAGGACACGCTTTGGGTTCTTTCGCTGCGCTAGCTGAGTGTCTTCCAGAGATTTGGTGAGGCGGGCTACGGAGGCCACCAGAGCTTGCGAATCAGCGGGCCCTGGGAATCAAGCCAGTACAAATTTGCAATACCGGGTCGCCGTCATGTGAGAAGTCAAATCAAAGGTTAACCACACAGCATATTGTGAGCTCACCATCATGAGCCGTCTCCAACACAGCCTGGGTGATATTGGGAGGGTTCGCGGAGCCTAGGGCGTCAAGGAATTGGAGGAAATCATCAGATCCAAATTAATGGAGTCAGGTGCTGTAAGCTCACCTGCATTCGGACAGTGCACGGCCAATTCCACAAGCTGGGATGAGGACGCAGCTTGAGGGCGTCTGACTAGGGTCTGATCTGTGATCCAATGTGATGCCGCGGTACAAGGATCAACGAGTTTCCCAAACTGCCAACCGCCGTTATTGAGGTACTTCTTTGTGCCACACCCGTGACTTTGGCAGGTGCAAGCGGTCCGAGGCTTGGTCTTTTGATGAATCGGCATTTTTGGCGGAAATTCCTTCGTGGATTAAAGTTGAAGCTTCAATGTGCAAAAGTTCAGGTATATATGTTGCATCTCATGATCATCTGGAGAGTCATCATTTTATGTACATACAAAATCCCTTCATAATGTTCATGTATCTCTGCAGCAACACAGATAATACCGTATTAGTATGCTGACAAGCCAAGCTTGGAAGCAATTGGCTTAATGGTGGAGAGATGTTGAGATTTCAAAGAGCAAAACGCCGGACCAAGGCCAGAAGACATCTGTGCCTTTGAGTACCTTGATCCCCTCTCTATCTAAGTCTCTCAAACTCAGTGTTCTCTATCTAATATATACTACATGTACATGCTGTCTTTATAAAGCAGATTCAGACACACATGGAGATCAAGAAGCGCGTGTTTTTGATGTGCAAGTCACATGGTGAGTATCCGCTGGTTTTTCCAGAAATACTCTAGAGTTCCTTGAAACCAGGAAATTCTGTCATTGAAGACAAGCGGGTGGTATATTTATGTACAAGGTGGTCTTGGAAGAAAGAAAATTATCACTGCATGTATCTAACCATATATATATAGCAGCTTTTTTTCTGTATGAGGTGAGGAGAAAAGAAACCAGGGTTTTTCTTCGCGCCGAAAGCCTTAGGTGATAGCATGAAGAGCCACAATCAATATACTTGATGCTGAGCGGGAGCGATTGGGGTTCCTAGAAACGTTCCAAGTTGTTCTCATCGACATCTGATTGTGATTGAATGATCCCAGCCATTTGGGCGTTGATAGACGCACGCCAAGCGCGCACGCCAACGCCAGCCCGCACGCCATTTTTTTTTTGGCGTGCGGGCCCCACACGCCCTTTTTTTTTGGCGTGTAGGGTCTAACACGCCAAAAAAAAGGCTTGTGAGACCCACAAACGCCAAAAATGGCGTGCGTTCCCACACGCCTTTTTTTTTTGGCGTGTGGGCCCCCGCACGCCAACGAAAATTGGCGTGTGGGAACCGCACGCCAATTGTTTGGCGTGCGGGCCCACACGCTCACGTAATCGAATGGCCCCTGCCATTCGATTACGTGAGGGGGGTAATGGGGTATGGGATAAACACACCCCCCGCTCACGTAATCGAATGGCAGGGGCCATTCGATTACGTGAGCGAGCCCGAGTCTGTTTCCGGACTGGGGCTCGCTCATGGTCCTGGTTTTTTCACAACCAAACCACAACAAACCCCCGCTCTCCGACTCGATCAACCAAAGCGGTGAGTCTGAAAATCCGAAAAAAAAAAAAAAAAAAAAAAAAAAGCAAAAAAAACAAAAAAAAAAAAAAAAAAAAACCAAAAAAAAAAAAAAAAAAAAAAAAAAAAAAAGGAAAAAAAAAAAATCAAAAAAAATGAAAACCAAAAAATGAGAAAAAAACCCCAAAAAAACCAAAATAAGGGATTTTTGGGGTTTAATTTTGTGGGAGAAAATAGCCCACAGGCCCAGGGCCCTCTCCAAGACCCAACTGGCCCAATGACAGGGCCCAATGGCCATAAGAAGGGCCCGCCTCTGCCCATCACCTCCAGTGGGCCCACAGGCCCACTTTGATGCTCCAAAGGGGCAATAAAACATTCAAAGGGGCCATTCAAACCCCCCAGGCAGCTCAAAGGGCCCCGTATAAGCCCCAGACGCACACCATCCCCCCCAAAAGTGGCCCATCTCAAACACATCTCTTCCTATTTCCATTTTTTTTTCACCGTAAATATAGTAACACGTGCTGACAAACTCTCCCATTCAAATGCAAACAGATTCCGCACAAATCACCAAATCAGCAGCAAAGATGTCACACACCGGTGATTACAACTCCGCAACCAATCAGCCTCCACGCCCATACGATTCTACGAGGTTGACCCCAACCATCACCCGCACGCCCCACTTGGCAACATGTATCAAAATCAACCCTCTGCGTATGGAAATCCACACGTGCTTGGCCAACCTGCAGCTCCAATCAATCAATCAGGCCACCTACCAACAAACTATGGCTACCCAAGCAACCAATATGGCCAAGCCCCCCAGCCCCTTACTGTCCCCTCAGCCCACCCAGCCACCTACAGCTTCAATGACAACAACTACAGACTGGCAATCCAGCCAAACCCTGGGCCCCCAGCCCACCCAGTAGCGCAGCCTGTGTTCCGCCCATATGAGGTACATTGCCTCAATTCACCCACTATCACAATCGACCTCCAGCCTCTACCTATCAGCTTGATCCAGCCCAACCATCCTATCTGGCTCAGCCAGCCCTCTACGCACCACCTCATATAACTCAAGCCCACCATCCCATCTGTTTCCGCAATCCCATCAAGCACCACAAATCTCAAACTACTGGCAGCCGGGACCCCAACCATCGTCCCACCCGGCCAACCCATTCACTCTTGGACCCACTCACTTCCAAGGCCTGCCAACCTCACCAATTTCCCCGTTGGCCAACCATCAGTGCCCGCTCCGCCGCAGACAAATCAAGTCCCTTCCATACCCGTCATGCAAGATATGCAGCCATCTCTGGGGGAAATAACCTCCTCTGCGCCATTTAGCCCTCAAATTTGGCCACCTGCACAACCAAGTCCTCAACAGTTTCCCCAAGGAAATTTCAGCCCTCAAGACCCTCAAAATTGGGCTGAAAGGTGAGTCTTCAAATACTTCTCCACTTTGTTTTCATATTAACAAGAACTAATGTTTACCTACTCAATCTCCCAGTCAAATACCCAAGGGCCATGCCTACATCTCCCGGCGGATATCAACCTGCATCACCCAGCCCTCAAGTATTTCCCCCCGAGCAAATTTCAGCCCTCAAGTCCCTCAAACTGTGGCTGAAGGTGAGTCTTCAAATACTTCTCCACTTTGTTTTCATCTTACCAAGAACTAATGTTTACCTGCACAATCTCCCAGTAAAATACCCAAGCGTCACGCCTACATCTCCCGGCAGGTATCACCCTGCACCACCCAGCCCTCAACCGTTTCCCCTGCAACTTTCAGCCCTCAAGTCCCTCAACTGTGGCTGAAGGTGAGTCTTCAAATATTTCTCCACTTGTTTTCATCTTACAAGACCTAATGTTTACCTAGTCAATCTTCCAGTATACCCGCTCAATCCTTTAGGACGTTCACCGCTGGCCCCCGCAATGTTACCCGCTGCCAATCAACGCATAAAGTGTTGATGAAATCTGAAGATGTACAATCTTATGATTATTCAGTTGGCAGTAAGTTCTCTAGTTTCTTAATTTCGCCCACTTGAGGCAGACTGGCTGAACTGCTTGTGTTTCCAGATGCAATGGATGCACCACCCGAATTCCTTTTCACATGTGTCACTGATCTCAAACACTTTTGTCACCACATGGGCCCACGAGCATGGTTACGCTCTGAAAGTTTGTGCTTCCAAGAGGGACAAGAACATCTACTTTGCATGCACAGTTGCCGGGGAAGACCAAACCTCAGTTGATGCTATCCGGTTTCGAGAGTCTAGGAATAAGCGACTGGGGTGCTGCTTCAAATATCCGGCCACAAACCGACTTCAGTAAAACTCAAGATGAATGCACCATGGAACTCCGATGCCGAAAGACGATTGAGCACAATCATGGTCCAATCGATCTGGAACATGTAGTCATCCACAAGAAGCTCTCTGTCGAAGGCCAACTGAGGTTGCTCGCTTATCGTCTCTAGGAATGCAACCCCAGGCAATCGCTAGACTCCTTACTAGCAGTGAGGGAAGGTTTGTAACCCAACCGGACGATATACACAAAGCAGGCACTGAGGCGGAGAAGAGGGCTGGCAACACCCAAATCGAGTACCTCCTACGTTGCCTCAACGAATCCAATTGGACACACGAGGACGTTTACGATACGGACGGCAAGCTCCTTTACTTGTGGTTTGCGCACCCAGGATCGTTGCTTCTTGCTCGCAGGTTCCACCATGTGGTCAACATTGACTGCACTTACAAGACGAACCTGAACAACTACCCCCTGCTGCATGTGGTTGGCCAAACTGCAAACCAATCAACAGTTTTCGATTGTTTTTTGTTTGATGCGAAACGAGAAGAATGAGGCCTACTCATGGGCTCTTGATAAGTTGAAGTGGGTGGTATTTGACTATCACCTATTCTCATCATAAACTGACTGTACTCCGGTGCCTGTGTGATACCCATAGATCTATATGGGGACGCTGACCACGCGCCAAAGGTCTTTGTGACAGACAGGGAATCGGCACTGCGTAATGCTATCTCAAAGCACTTTCCGAATGCAACCGCGAACTTGTGCATGTGGCACATCGATCGGAACATTGTGACAAACTGCAAGCAAGCCTTTGCTGGCGATGGCGAAGAATTGGCCAAAATTCATGAGGCTCGGCATGAGGTCGCACATCCCCAATGAGGACACCTGCAACTCAAAGTGGGCTCAACTCAACACGGTACCTAGTCTCGTCATCGAACTAACGTCTACGAATACCTGTACAAGAACGTCTGGAGCGAGCGACAGAAGTTCATGAAGCGTGGGCCGGAATGACACCAACCATCTAGGAAATCTGACTTCGCTCGTCACGATGTGAATCGGCCCCAGGCTGGCTGAAAACCTATGTGACGTCGGCTAGGTGCGACTTTGCAACACTTTCATTACAATTGCTGCAGCAGTGGACCGACAACTGCACAGCGCCCATGACACGCCCCACACGAACCTGGCACACGAGTTACAGAGGGATTAACCAACAACTAACAAATGCACTCAAGTCACCTCAGCTGCAAAATCTCTCTTGTCATGCGCTCAAGTTGGCCTTGTCTCAGTACAACAAGTTCATCAAGATGAAGAAAACCAAGCCTGGGGATCCCAGCCTTCAATGCAAAGGTAATGTCCAGGCTGGCTTGGGCATTCCGTGTTCGCACACTATTGAAATGTTGGTCCAGGGAAGGGAGATGTGGAGCCTTCTGATTTCCATGTCCAGTGGCATCTGGCCTAAACCCTGACGGTCCCGAACGTCCAGTGAGTCCTCCTGATGTATGACTTGTTTCATGTCCCTCCTAGCTAATCTTAATCTTCACTATTTTCATTGCAGGCTCTTGATCAACCACTGTAACGACTTTGACAACGATTTTGAGGATTTCAAGCAGGAGATCTTGGCGCTCACCTGGCGTTTCCCACACCCCCTCGGCGTTAGAAGCAACAATGAAAAAATTACGAAGGTCCATGCAAAACACACACGTTGGTCCGCTTGCAGACCTGATCCTATCCGAGTGAAACACAACTGGAAAGAAAGGCCGTGGAAGAAGAGAACTTAGTGGGCGAGTTCAAAAGCGCGATGGACACCCATGCAGAAATTGTGGAAGCGCAAATCCAAAAGGCGGCAGGCAAGGAAAGCAAGACAGAAGGCCGGTGTATCAAAAGGAAAAGGGGTGTAAGAGACAGTCCAAGCGGGCGCGCAGGCTCCATTGGACACCTCAGCTTCTTCCTCTGGGGACCTGGATGAGCTACCCAGTGTGGAGACACTCATAATGGCGTAAGCAACTTTATAATTGGCATTCTTTTTAAGAGGCACTGATACTGAATGGACTTACTAGCAGTCAAGAGAACTCACCCCCCACGAATTGGCAGCCTCACTACTATGGGAAAACGGAATCGGGGTCTTCCAGTTCAGGAACATCACACGGCGCAAGGAAACGTGGCAGCCCAACTATGGTAGTAGGATGGTGTAACAGATGAAGATTCTGATTCTGCAGATGCAGTTCAGATAAGATTCTGATGCCCCAGATGGGGAATCAATGAAGAATCTGATGCCCCCATGGGGGCATCAGAAAGAAGAATCTGATGGCCACAGATGGGGAATCAGTTGCAGAATCTGACGCACAAGGTGGGCAATCAGATGAAGAAAACTGATCCCCCCAGTGGATTCCTTCCTCCTCATCTATGAGATGCAGGATGAGGAAAAGAAAGCTGCTGTCACCTCCAGAAGCCTCAAGAAAAAGCCGCAAGCTCTCATGATCAGTTGCTGGTGAGAGGCCAGGCTACATTCACACCCCAACGACAGCCAAGGTAAGTACTATAACTTTGACATTAGATTATCAGGTCTGATTCCAATGTATGTTTCATTCATAGACCGGCATGTAGGTGCTGAGGTTTGCCAACAGCACCCAAGGCTGGGCCAAACAAGACAGGGGAATACCAACCCTGATGTTGTGCCGTGAAGTGACTCAAGAGCGTGACACGGACAAGGAGAGAATGCACTGACTGTAACTGATAACCAACTTCTCATCATTCTTTGTCGTCAAGGCGGAGCTTCCACCAGGGATCTTAAAATACCTGGCATTCCACTTATAACCCTGCAGGTGATGGGAACTGTGGTTATGCATGTGTGGCACATGCATTGGCAGCAGATAGACCAG
>RDRW01000330.1:0-167528 GCA_007896445.1 Puccinia hordei | reverse complement strand
AAGGAGAGAGAGAGAGAGAAACGGGACTGTTATAGTCGATCACAAGTATGCAAGCATCACACATCAACGTATCTTTTGATGGGCAGCCAGACACAACAAGAATGAGCATGTTCAGCTGCCAAGCCTACTGGGCGATTAGCCCCTGATCGGCATTTCCGTGCGGATGGTCTTGAGAAGACCTGTGCGGGGATCGTTGATCTCTCACACCAAGGCTTCAACAAATTGGATCACTTCATTGTGCCGGGCGAATTTTGATCGTCAGGTTTGATGATCCCGGATATCACAGTAGGTTACCTAGACAAGTCCAGGCGCCATACAATTGATGAATGAGTGTTCAGGTATCTTTTCCTTCACTAAAACAATCAAACTTACACTTTGACTTCGATGAAATCGGGCTGGCCTCGGCGAATCATTTCAGCATACTCCTTAATCTCTTGAATTTTCACCCTTGACCAACGTCAAACGAAAAACTGTCCGGATCTTTTTCTTGCGAACGATATCAATCGACTCCAGGAAACGTTCCCAGAAATCGCGATGTAACGGCCGATCGATTGACTTTAATGACTCTTTAGTGCCCGCGTCGATCGATAGGTAAACTGTGCACGGGCGGCAAGTCTAATAACGATTCTGGAAATTGAGCATTTGTCTGCATTCAATCCACATTCAATCCAGAGTTACCAAGCGGTTTCAATCAATATTTTCTTGTCTGGGTTTCTTGTACTAGGAGATAACAATCTAACGACTGATTACCACTAGAAACGTCGAAATCCGTTTCTCTGTTAGGAGGCTGATGTACTTCTTGATGTGCTTGTATCGTCATTCCCGAGAATCAACTCCCAAGGAAGGACGGAAGAAACGGGGAAAAGGGGGAAAGGAAGCCAGAGTGTTTCTTAAGTCACATGATAACCAGAATGTCCAAAAAAAATGTATTGACGATGGTTTTAAATACGTACGGAACATGACAGGCTCTCCAACAAGACTCAGGCTGCGTGTGCGTGTCGCGGTGTTCGGGCTTCACTAAACCGATCGGGCCGGACGCCTGGCATCCCTGCTAACTGTTAATCACTGGGGGGATTTTTTCGTCTCAATTTATAGGGCCTTCGGAAGGTAAAACATAAAGGAACATCCGTGACTGACGGCGGTCGTGCTCCTTTAAGCTCTCTTCACCACAATTCTGCATCATCCGTCTTCCATCTCCATGAAGTACCAACTGGATTAGTATGGGATCTCCAGCAAAACGTACATATTTGAGCAGAAAAGGAAATTGATACACATGTATCAGTTTCGTGGAGGTTGTGTCAAAAAAACGTAGAATGTATTTAACGAGATTGATTAGACCGAACCTTGTTTGCACAAGCTAACGACGGAGTAGCTTCCATGCACTGGTGGGATTGAATGCCTAATAAGCCGTCAATGAGTTTCAATCGACCAGTCAATTGTTGAGTAATCAATGGCACAGACAGACCATAGAAAGCATGTTTGTAGCAAAACCCTCGACCTCTCAAAGAAGCTTTGGTCCAGCGACAAGTTTTGACCGCACTGTGCGAGCCAACGATGGCATAGCCCTGTTTGGTTAAGCTCTTTCGAGTCATGGGACTGATCATATCTTTCTTAATCATTTGATCTTCTCCGTCTTTCGAGTTTGAGGTAAGACTTTCGATCTGGGGTACCCCTACACCTAAATCTTCAATGTCGAGCGTTCCGTTGGTGCTCTTCTCGCCTTGATGGGTTGTTTTTTAACAGTCTTTTGGACTTTTGTCGCGCTTTTTCAGCTTTAGAGAGGTTTTGAATTTGAATAATCTACAAATCATCATCTGAGTCGTGATTTCTTCTTCTTCTTTTCTCCGTTTTCCAAGAATATTGACATGCTGAGATTTGATAGTTGGTAGTTCAGAGAAAGATTTGACTGAGGACTGACATATGTTCGAAAGAATGGAATGATAATAGAGGTTAAGATCGCGTTCAGGATCAATAGACGTCGATCTTGTGAAGAGCTATCAATCTTCGGGCGCCCAAGCCTTCTACATCTCATCTAGTTCAATGGCTTGCTTGCAAAACTCATCGAGATAATCCAAGTGCCCAATGCCGATGACTGCGAAAGCGAGACCGGCGAGAGAGTTTTTGGATAGCCTGAAGTCGAATAGAGCGTCTCTAAATTGAGCAAGTATCGAATCAACAGGAGATTCGACGTTATAGGAGGGTAACAAGAATATCACCAGTTGATTGGTTGAATCGACTGGTGTTTGGATGATGAGCTGGTCTAGATCCAAATGGTCGAGGGAGTCCAATTTCAAGTTCAGATGTGGTGAGGATGATTGGATTTATCGACAGTTGGTTGCCAGTTTTTAGTGTTGAGGAGAGTGAAGAATAAAGTATCTGAGTGTTCAACAATGGTTGTGGTATGGCTCGATGGCTGGCTTGCTGGTGAAGTTGAGCCGATTGGTAATAGATTCTACTAAGCTTAACACTTTTCGGTTGTAAATAATATCTTTGTACTTCTCTTGACTCTCGCTTGCTTTCCTACTTTCCCTCGTCCTTGGCTTAACAAGTCCTAGCAGATATCACCAATATCGTTGTTGGCCAGAAGTTCAACGGGATTTTGGGAGAGAAGAGGAAAACCACATTGGCAGGGCATGTGAAAGCTTGGATGTCACGCCTTCTGCGTAGATCAAGCGGGTCTGGCACAACAAGTCCCAGGGCTTGTTGGTTTTGTCAGGTCCAGTTGCAATATCACCAAGTTTGGAACCAATACCAAGGCGTGCACCAGCTAACAGAGACGCACAGTCTTTTCGTCAGACTTTTACACGTTATAATCATCACCAACTGAAGCTGAATACTGGGGAAGGGTGTACAAGAGTTAGTTGGTTTGAACAACTGTTTAAATTTCTTAACATCAAATTCAAAGTGTAATTATCAGCTGTACATTGGCAATCAGAGTGTGATTTCCTTGGCAAATAATCCAATTTTCCAACGACGCACCGAGCACATTGACGTGCTCTATAACTGGATCCGCGAAATCTACAACACTAGCTTCTTCAAGATAAAATAATCTCAACTGCTGATATGAAGGCCAATATGTGCACCAAGGCACCAGGACTGCAGACACTCATGTAAGTCATTTCTGGCCTGAAGATTCAGCGGCAATAAGCATGGGGGGATTGAGGTTCCACAAGTGTGAATGCTCACAGTCTGAATCAACAAATAAAAACAGGTGAGACATTGGTTGTGTAATGATGATAACCAAGGACTGAAACCTGAATTGTAAAAGCTCTATTTCAACTTTAATTCTCTCAGTAGTAATTCTGCTTTTCTAATTCAAGTTTCATTTTTCTACTTGTCTCACATTTCCAACTCAATATAAATTACCTCTTGTCATGGACATTCAGCTGTGAACACATTATTAAATGCAGCAAACCTGACGAAAAGGAATGCATTGCGGTAAGCTCCTGCAGATCTCGGTATCGGTCCCAAACTCGGTGAAGAGAGAAAGGGAGCCGGTACTGGGATCTCAGGTGAAGACTAAATACAAATGTCGCGCTGCAGCATAAGTGGTTTGACTGCGGCCAATCTAGTTTATGTACAGTGCCTGGACAAAAGTTTTTGTCGCGGGTTTTCTTTTTTTTTTTTTTTTGTGAAATGTCAGTGAAACTTACTGACTGTTCTAATCCATCCGAGCCGGATTTCCTCCTTCAAAGTTACATACAACCAACTTTGTCTGTCGGCGATCAATCAACGTAAAAGGTAAGTTTCTCTTATTAATTCTCATCTTCAATCTTATTCTTACTGACTATGTTGTTTTGTTCCTTTTTTAGATGACTAGGCGTCATCACTCAACCAAACAAAAAGCCAACGTTGTTGGCATGGCAACCGCAGGGATGACGACGATGTTGATTGCACATAGGCTCAACATGCCACGATCAACTGTCTCATCGATTGTAGCCCGAGAGGCAATCCGAGGCACTGTTTCCACCGCACCACAATCTGGCAGGCCTTGCAAAACCAACAAGAGGGATTTGCATCACCTCAAGTTGATCCTTCAGGCAAATCCTCAAACGAAGATCACTGAAGCTAGGGATCAGCTCCCCACCACCATTTCAACTCGCACTACTCGTCGCCGAGCTCATGACCTCGGGTTCAATAACTGGGTCGCAGTCAAGAAGCCGTTCCTGAACGATCGACACCGGGAACAACGACTTGATTTTGCAAAGGCCCATGCAACATGGACCACCAACAACTGGCGAAAGATACTGTGGACAGACGAGTCCTTGTTTGAAATCGGCAAGATCAGCCGTCAAATGAAAGTGTGACGTGGAGCGAAGACAAAATACGATGCCGCAAATCTTGCTCTGACCTTCAAAAGCGGCCAATCCTCAACCATGGTCTGGGGTTCCTTTTACAGCAATGTAAAAGGCCCCCTCATCATTGTTCCACCGGGTCAACGCAAAGCGAGCCACTTCATTGACAACGTTTACAAAAAGGCTCTACTCCCCTTTCTCAACAAAACCAATCCCCTCCATCAATTGTCATTGATGGAGGACAATGCCCCAATCCACACGGCAAAAGCAAGCCGCTCTTATCTGGGCGGCTGAAAAATCAATCAACAAAATTTTTTGGCCGGCTCAATCACCCGATTTGAATCCCATCAAAAACCTCTGTTTCCTCCTCAAGAGCAACGTCCAGGAACTCTATCAGCCCCGACAATTCCTGAATTGCACGAGGCCCTCAAGCAAGCCTGGGACGATTTTCCAGCATCAACGTTGGATCATCTTGTTGACTCAATGACCCACAAGTTTCAGCTGTAATTGACGCCAAAGGAGGGCCAACCAGATGGTAATTTTCTCATTTCAAAAAAGATAAATAAATAAATAAATACAAAATAAAAAATAAAAATAAAAAATAAAATAAAAAAAATAATAATAATCATAATAATAATAATAATAATAATAATAATAATAATAATAAATAAAAATAAAAATAAAATAAAATAAAATAATCAATTCTTTCTTTTATAATTACTCTTCCCCACTCTCAACACTCCCCGTACCACTTTCTTTTTTCTCTCAAAAAATTTATCAAAAAATGTAAAAAAATAGTGAAAACTTTGTTAATTTTTAGTATTTATTTATTATCATTTGTAGTTAAAAAAGTGGTAAATTCATACTTATCAGTCCTTGAGGACCCAGTAAGAAACATTTCCCGTGGCAATTTTTGTTTTCCTTTTTTTTAAACAAAAAAAAATCCCCCGACAAAAACTTTCGTCTAGGCACTGTATATGATGAACTAGATTATGTTGTAATATGTATGTGTTTGTAATCTTGTTTATCGTTGATTCTAACACACATCTTGTTATCTGATTTCATTATCTCTCTCATTATTTTTTTCCTCATCATCTTCATTCATGTATTCTCAGGTATACTGCTTTTCCTCACGCGTCTCGGTTGTCCTATTCTGGCACCTCTTCGACAACCATAAAGGTTGCACCTTCTCCGTGGGCATTGATAAACGCACGCCAACGCCAACCCGCATGCCAATTTTTTTTGGCGTGCGGGGCCTACACGCCATTTTTTTTTGGTGTGTAGGGTCTACACGCCAAAAAAAAAGGGCGTGTGAGACCCACACGCCATTTTTTTTTGGCGTGTGGGCCCCGCACGCCAAATAAAATTGGCGTGTGGGCCCCCCTTGCTCACATGATCAAATGGGAGGGACCATTTGATTACGTGAGTGGGGCCCCTCCCGACACGAGGCTGTGTAACCTCGTCAGCCGGGAGGACTTCCTCCGGCTGACGAGGTTATACAACCTTGTCAGCCAGGAGGAAGTCCTCCTGGCCGACGAGGTTGTATGACCTCGTCAGCCGGGAGGAAGTCCTCCCGGCTGACGAGGCTATACAAACCTCGTCAGCCAGGAGAACTTCCTCCTGGCTGACGGGGTTGTATAGCCTTGCCGGCCGGGAGGACTTCCTCCTGGCAGACGAGGTTGTATAACCTTGTCGGCCAGGAGGAAGTCCTCCTGGCCGACGAGGTTATACAACCTCGTCGGCCAGGAGGACTTCCTCCTGGCTGACGAGGTTTTATAACCTCGTCAGCCGGGAGGAAGTCCTCCCGGCTGACGAGGCTATACAGCCTCGTGCCGGGAGGAAGTCCTCCCGGCTGACAAGGTTGTATAACCTCGTCAGCCGGGAGGGGCCCCGCTCACGTAATCGAATGGTCCCTCCCATTCAATTATGTGAGCAAGGGGGGACCCGTACGCCAAACAATTGGCGTGTGGGAACGGCACGCCAATTGTTTGGTGTGTGGGAGCGCACGCCAAACAATTGGCATGTGGGAGCGCACGCCAAACAATTGGCGTGCGGGTCCCCACGCCAAAAAAGAATGGCCCGAGGTTTTATAACCTCGTCAGCCGGGAGGAAGTCCTCCCGGCTGACGAGGCTATACAGCCTCGTGCCGGGAGGAAGTCCTCCCGGCTGACAAGGTTGTATAACCTCGTCAGCCGGGAGGGGCCCCGCTCACGTAATCGAATGGTCCCTCCCATTCAATTATGTGAGCAAGGGGGGACCCGTACGCCAAACAATTGGCGTGTGGGAACGGCACGCCAATTGTTTGGTGTGTGGGAGCGCACGCCAAACATTGGCATGTGGGAGCGCACGCCAAACAATTGGCGTGCGGGTCCCCCACGCCAAAAAAGAATGGCCTGTGGGAACCACACACCATTTTTGGCGTGTGGGAACCACACACCATTTTTGGCGTGTGGGTCTCACACGCCCTTTTTTTTGGCGTGTAGACCTACACGCCAAAAAAATGGTGTGTTGGCCCTGCACGCCAAAAAAAATTGGTGTGCGTTTATCAACGCCCCATAGCCTTGTCAGCCGGGAGGACTTCCTCCCGGCTGACGAGGTTATATAACCTCGTCAGCCAGGAGGAAGTCCTCCTGGCCGACGAGGTTGTATAACCTCGTCGGCCGGGAGGACTTCCTCCTGGCCGACGAGGTTATACAACCTTGTCGGCCAGGAGGAAGTCCTCCCGGTGTGAGACTCCAAAAGTGGTTTTCACCTCTTTTGGCTGAATGTAGAGAAGTATTGAGGGGTGAAAACCCTGCCTCTCTGAAAGCAAAAGACTAACAACACCCCCAGCTAGGCTGGAAGAAGAAGACAGTCGTCTAGTGTAGTTGAATAATTATAGCACAAGTTCCTAGATTGGATTGGTTGTGAATGTGATATGTATATTGCAAAGTTTCAGTATTTGTTAAGTGGCGGAGGGTTAAATTATAGTAATTAATTTTAATCAGATGGGGGGGAACTGGTCTGATGATCTGGTCTGATGAGCTCCTCCTCCCATGATGAAAGAGGAAGGGAGAGCCCCTCCTTATATAGTAAAATGTGAGGCATTTATGCTGGTGTTCTAGTTACATGAGGGGTTTTAGCTGGTGTGCTTTTACAAATGAGGCTTTTTAGCTGGAATGCTGTGCAGAATACAGCTGCATACAGGGTGGCAGTGTAGTAATGAGCAATTTTAGCTAGTGATCTAGTTACAAGTGTGGCTTGCACAGCCTTCTGGTTGCTATGTATTTATATCAAGTGGCTTGCACAGCCTTCTGGTTGCTATGTATTTATATCAAGTGGCTTGCACAGCCTTCTGGTTGCTATGTATTTATATCAAGTGACCTGCACAGCTTTCTGTATTGCTGTGTAGTCTGCTTGAGTGGCTTGCACTGCCCCAATGGTTACTATGCAGCAGGCTGTATGTGGCTTGTGGTTGCTACACAGCCTCATTTATACAGAAATACAGATGTAATTTAGATATATACCCTTCATACAGTACACATAGTGTAACTGTGTATGTAAACTAAAATGACTGGGGTGAAAAAGATAGTGGGGTGTTGTAAAATATATATGTAAACAAAAAAAACTTCAAATTTTTCCCTCCAGAACAGAAATGTCTACCACATCCTCCCCCAACTTATTGTCTGTCCCCAGACAATTTACCAGAGTTGCATGCTTGAGATCCTTGTGTCCTGGTTAGCTGTCAAAGCCGTAAAAATGTGTCCATGATGATTTGAAGAATTGTTGAGTTTCCCCGTCTTCCCTTGGTCCAATTTGCTGGTGTTTATCCAACAGAAATTTTCATTTGATGATGCCTTCTCTAACTTGCCAGTTTCTTCATAAATATATATAAGATTTGAAATGACTAGTTCACATAATTATTTTACCCAGTGAATATTTTACTGCTCTCTGACTTTCAATAGTCAGGGCTAATTAAGGTAAATATTTTGCAACTAAAAAAATTTGCGCCATACGCGCCATAAAAATAAGGTTTTGTTATGGTAAGTAAACCTAAAAAACTTGGGTGATAACTAATTATCTGTTTTAATGTTTATCTTGGACTTTAACACCTGATATTCCCATGTAGAATCTTTTAATTCAGGTTTTACACTCCTCACAACACTTCATTAAAATAAGCAGTAAGTATATTCTGAAGATAAAAATTATGTGAGAAAGAAACCTCAAATTTGATGTATATTTAATCCAAAATCTGGCTAGTTGTCCATAGTATCTTCAAAAAGAATCTCAGTTGAGATGTTTTCCAACAATCCTTCCCTGGGAATTTTGGCTGAAATCATTCAAAAACTTCAATCACCCCTTTTGTTTTCACTTTCATCGTGGGGAATCAAAAAAAGATTATGCAATTTTTTTCTTTTTCTTTTTATTTTATCTGGTTTTGTATGCTATTGACATGGCTTCAATTTGTGGTGAGGTTGCGCCCTGCGCAGTGGTGAGAGCGCTGCGTTGGTGCTCTTTCTGCTAATTTGACCCGCGCGGGGGCCTAGTTGCTTCCAAAGTTGAGGCCTAGCCTCCCGGGTTCGGGTTTTGGACTTTGGTCCGGGCCTTGGATTGGAGCCGGGCCTAGCTTGTTCGGCCCAGTGGGTCTCAGCCAGCACTTGAATACAGCAAGTGCTCGGCCTCCCTTCTGCCGATCCAAACTACAACCTTGACGACTAAAACGGTTCCGGATACAATTTCGCTATCGATCAAAACGATCTTCTCCTCGCCGTTTGGTCTTGGTTGCCCCAAATGTAAGTCCTTTCTGTTTATATCATCATTTATTTGTTTATTTTTATTTATTATTTATTATATGTATATCTTTTTAGAATACTAATTTTTTATTTATTTATTTTTTATCCTTTCTTTATACAGATTTGCAGTTAAAGCGGACAAACGAGTGTCGATCTTGTTTGGCTTTATTGCGTCTGTACGCGCTTCGATCGCCAGGAAAGAAGGTTCCATACTTGTATACAGGCTTCCTGGGGCGGTGCTAACACCCTGTATTTTTTTCTATTTTATACAGTTTTTTTAACTTTACATCCGACTCGGAGATGAAAAAAGGACCCCAAAAAAAAATACTTCAATACCAATCGGAGTTATCGTCGATGTGGAGGCGTGTTTGCAAGGGTATAAAAGGAGAAGGTTCGTCGCCTTCGTCGAGCTCCTTTTCCACAGCCAACCACTAACTTCCCCCAACTTCACTCTCCATGGCTCCCCACTCCATCATCTCCATTCCTTCCAACACTGCCAGCCCTACTGGCAGCGTTGACGAGCTCGTTTCCTCTCCTCAATCCTCCATATCATCAACCTCCAACGACTCACTACCCGTCTCCTCTCCTCAATTACCTCCGGCTTTCGCAGGTAACTCAAGCCCCAATCACACCAACGAAGGATCGACGGCCTCCGATACCTCCGAGACTAGTCTGGAACGCCAAATCTTTGGGTCCGGCCTCGAGGACCCTTTCCTTTGCCATCCGTTGATGGTGGCCGATGGAATTTCTGTAGGGAGCAACGAGGTTATGCCCCTATCCTCAGTTTTATACCTGTTGGAAAACGAGTCGGAGGTCGATCACAATGATGACGTCGTTTCTCACCGATCCGAGTCAATTGCGATGGATATCGATCCCTTCCATCGATTCCCACCTGGTATGTTCTCTCTTTTTTTTTTCATCCATCGTCGATTATGATTTATCAATTTGGTTTTTTTTTTTTTTTTCTATTATTATTATTATTATTATTATTATTATTATTTTTTATATTTTACAGTCAACGACATCCCCGTAATGCCGGACACCCTCGATTGCAATTCCGACCGGAGCAGCCCCCTCTACTCGACCCGTTTTTTGCCTTCGGTCGGTCGTTCAACAGCCTTTGCGAGCTTGTCACTCGATTCCTCGCTGCTTTCCCAGCTGGTCACCCCGATATCGACGCCGTTGCCGAGATCGATGATGCCCTTGCGTTTGCCGGTGACTGGTTCTGGGTTATTTACAATCAATGGTATGTTTTTATTTCTTTTTTTTATGTATTTATTTCTTTATTTTATTTAAACTAATTATTTTCAAAACTTTTCTTTTTTTTTTTTTTTTCTCAGTTATCCCGGCTACCCGAATGGTTTGATATAAAAAATTAGATTTTTTTTTTTTTTTCTTATTTTTTTTATTTTTGATCACGAAAAATCTGATGTCACGACTTGTCATGAAAACAATAAACGTTATTATTTATTTTTTTTTATTATTATTATTATTTGTTATGTTATACAAATCTTGTTCCCCCTCCCCCAACTTATTGGTTGTCCTCAACCAATCTTGTTAGCTTCAGTGATGACCCCAAAAAGTAATTTTTTTTTTTTTTTTTTTTTACTTTGAGTTTTTATGAACCAATGTCCCTTCTTGCCTATGTTCGAGAAAAAAAATTAACTTTTTTTTTTTTTTTTTTTTGATGTGCTTTGATGTGCCCACCCATACCCTCAGCATACAAAAGAAACTGCAGCTTACTCTGCATCAAAAAAAAAGCACTACTTTATCTAAAAAAATCACTTTAAAAATATCTTCACTGGGAACCTCCCCCAACTTAAAAAATTATAACCCCTTATTTATTTATTTATTTATTTTTAGTTTTATTAATTTTTATTTTGGCCAGGTAAGTATAAATGAGAGATTGAGCCCAAAAGAAACTGAGCAATACTGATTTAAGCAGTTTATCCTCCTACTCAGGAGCTCTGTTATTGTTATTTATTTTTATTTATTTATTTATTTTATTCTATTCATCCCCTTCAAAAGATGCTGCTGACTCTTCTCCATCAACTTCCAGTACATCTTCCTCAAGTTCCTGCAGTGCTTTCCCCCGTGGAAAAAACCTTTTAATGTGAGAAGCAGCATATTTCCTTTTCAACTCAACACCATCCAGTTCTTCTAAGATGTAAGCACCTTTCTCCACTTGTCTGACAATTCTGTATGGGCCATTCCACCGGTGTGAAAAGAGTTTCCCCCACTGATCCTCCAAGCTTTTGTTGTAGGTAAGAACTAAAGTACCTGGTTCCAAAGGGTCCCGTAACTTTGACGCTAATCGCTTATCCCAGTAACAAACAGAATTTTCCCGTGACTGTAATAGCTTCTCATGAGCCTCTTGAAGCATATCTTCCCGCTGTTCCAACTGTCTTGTCCTAGCTTCCAGCAGTTCTTCTGTAGTATTGACTTCTGACCAATCAATCCCTAGGTAGGTTTCTGCTTCTAGGTCTACCGGTAGAACTGCCTTTTTTCCAAATACTATCTCATAGGGTGAGTAGCCAGTTGAGCGTTTTGTTGAAATCCGGTCCGCAAATAATACTAATGGTAAAAACTCTTTCCATTTTCCACCAGATTCCCCGCACATTTTAACCAGAGCGTCTTTAATGGGTCTGTGGCCTCTTTCAATCATCCCATTTCCCTCCGGATAGTATGGGGTGCTCAATCAAAGGGTTGCACCAATGTGTTTTACTGCCTCAATGAATTCATCCTTAAATTCTGCCCCGTTGTCAGTAGTGACAGTTCTTATTGAGCCGAATTTATAGACCCAATCTTCTAGGAGAAACTTTGAAACCGCTGCAGACGTAAGGTTGACTAAAGCAGCTGCTTGTACCCATCCGGAAAGGTCGTCCCGGGCTACAATCAGATATTTGAATCTTCCAGCCTTGATGTGACAAGCATCCAAAGCAACTCGCCCAAAAAGGAAACTTTCCCCTGTTGGATTTCTGACTTCCCGTGGTATTGTGGGGTCCTGTTTTTGACAAGCTTCACAGATTCTGACCCAATTTTTAACTTGTTTCTTCAAACTAGGCCACCAGAAGCGACACACCAGGCATTGATAGGTTTCTTCCACTCCCCTATGACCAAGGTCTTCATGCACCATCTTAAGTAGCCGGGATTGAAAATCTGAATTGAAGATAACCATTTGTGCCGCAGGCATATGCCTTTTCATGAGTTTTGAGTCTTTCACAAAGTAGTTGATTGATTTCCTCCTCATTTTCAGAAACTTGTCTTTTTCCATTGATTGTGGTTTCTTGAGAGTTTGTAGGTAGCGCTTCATGTCCATCCAGTATCCAGAGCTTTCCCACTCCTGAATTTCTTCATCAACTATGTGTGTTGCAAAAGATTGGAAGCAGGGCCTAACTAATGGCTCATCCTCATCAAAATCTGGAGTTTTGTTATAGTACTCTTCGTCATCAGGTCCTAAAGGTCGTCTTGAAAGTCCATCCGGCATTGTGAAAGTTTTTCCGGGTTTATGCACCATATCAAAGGAAAACAATTGGATAAATGCCACCCATCAAGTCATTGGAGCATTGGGCAATGAAGGAGAGTTGATCATCTCAATCAAAGATCTGGCATCTACTTGCAACTCAAAATGCTGACCCCAAAGGACTGTTTGTAGCTTCTTAAGAATCCGAGCCACTCCGCAAAGCTCTAGCTTAGGTTGAGAGTATCTTGATTCTACAGGTGAGAACACAATAGATTCATATAGCACTGGTCTATTCAATCCTGTCTCTAAGTCTTGCTGACTCAGTACGGCTCCCGCAGCAATGAAACTTGAATCTACTGCTAAGATAATAAGGCCTGCATCCTCTGAATAATCTAATTTCTTGAGCACAATATCTTCCCCGACTTTATGTTTTAGCTTCAGAAATGCCTCTTCACAGGTGTCAGGCCATTCCCACTCCTGGCTCTTGTGTGTCAGCTTCCGGAGGGGTGCCGCAATTTCAGAAAGATTTTGGATGAACATCCGTACGTAGGTGACAATTCCCAAAAACCCTCTAAGGTCCGTAACATTGGTTGGTGTTGGCCAGGTTAATACTTTGTTCTTTTTCTTAACTGACACCTTTCGTCCTTCTTTGCAAACTACATGGCCTACAATATCAAGAGCTGGTACGCAGCATGCAAACTTCTTTCCAGATATAGTGAGACCTGCTTCTTCAATTCTGAACAACACACGTTCTAAGAGGATTGCATACTCCCAGATAAACCTTCTGATACCTGGATTTTCCGGAAGAACTTCTCCGCCATAGTCTGTCCGGGGTCCTTTGATTCCCCCATCATAAATGAAAACTCCCACATTCTCAGGGATTTCATCTTGAAGTATCCACATCATCTGGGCCTGGTATACTGCCACTGAATTTGTTGCACCTTGTGGTAATATTGTAAGTTGGAACCTTCCTAATGGTGTATCGAATGTTGTAAGAGGACGGGATTCATGAGCTAATTCCCGTTCATCATATCCTCCCATGATGTCACCCAAACCATAGCAGGCCCTTCCTGAAAAGGATTCCACAAAGTCCTCTGTTGCTGGAGGGAGTCCGGCATCCCTGATAGTAACCCTGTTCATTTCTTGAAGATCATGTACAATCCGCAAACGTCCATCATGCTTGGCCACACAAAATACGGGACTTGAGTAGCTAGAAGTGGACTGTTCATATAGGCCTGTCCTGACTCTTTCCCGTACTAGTTCTGTGAACTCTTCCTGAATGGCCGCAGGGATGGGAATAGGTTTCCTCTGCCATGGGATATTATCTACTACTGGTATGACATAGGGCAACCCATAAGAATGCTTGAGAATACCCCTCTCCTCCTCAGAGAAGGCTAATGTTTTCTCCTGGATAACCATAATGTGTTTGAACAGTTTCAATTCCTCCGGTGACAGCCATCCTTTAGGTCCAAAGTTTACAACTTTAAGTCTTTCTTGGGTTACTCGAGATGTTTCCTTGAATTCTGGAGGAAAAGGGGTGAGAGGCGAGTTGTAAGGATCTCTTGAGAGTTCTGGTTGCTTAAGGGGTGGATTTATTGCTTGGGGCATTGGTTGATTTACAGGCTTGACTTTCTTCCCAACAGGTTTGTACTTGGTCATACACCAAAGTCGTCCAGCCTGCCAATTTTCACATATCTCTGCCTGTGTCTTGGCCCCAAATCCACGCTGTAGCAGCCCCGTGAAACATACTTTGAATTTTGATTCGAGTAAATCTTCCTTCTGTTCTAGTTTCAATGAATTCCCAATGGAGAAGGCACTTGTGAAACACTCAAGTTGGGTAATAGGTTTATTTTTTATACTTTTTGATGTTTTACATTTAGATATCCAGGAGTTAAATTTACATTTCATTTTTGTCTGTCCAACCTTTACGCGCAGGCACTCCAGAAGAAATCTCAACGGTTGGTATTGAAGTTCCTTCTTTTAAGGGAGCACCTGAATTTATAAAAAAGACTGATTTTTAAATTTTTCTAAAGTGTTTTTAGCGGTAGAACAAAATGTGTTGGCCAGTTCTGCCTTTGTTTGAGGTACCTCCACCTTCAAAAGGCATCCAGCAGTGAGAGGTTCTTCAAGACATTGCTTCCGCTTTTCCCAGCCGTACCCTTCAAAGGTTTTTGCCAATGTAACTTGAACTCGCCTCCCGTTATGACCTTGGAAAGTGAGTATCTCTCCCCGCTGGAAATACTCCAGTTGGCATTTATTATCAAATAAGAATGGGCGACCCAGAATTGGAAGTGTTGCTTTGACCGCCGTAAAGAGGTGAATGGGTCCAGAGAAGCTTCCTATGGTTACAGGACAAAATTCCACAACACCAGTAATGTTACACTGCTCTCCTCCAACACCAGATAAAGGAATATCTATGTGTGTAATTTCCAGTCCTAAGTGAAATGCCAATCCTTCTGGAATCATGTTGACCATAGAACCGGAATCCACGAGGAAATTTATTTGCTGGTCTTTTAATTTAGTGCCAATGAAACCTAAGGCACAACTATAAAAGCTGGATCCATCTAGTTCTATCTTATCCTCATTCAGTTTCATGGACGCTGCAAGAAGGTTCTTTTCCGCCTTGTTTTGTGGTTCCACAGATAGGTAAGTTGTAGCACCCGCTTTTTGTGGCAACGTCTCAGAAAGTCTTTTAATCATTTCCTCTGTAAACCTAGGGGCCATACTACTGAGCTGAGAAAAAGTGAGTGATAACTGAGTGTTGTCAACCTCATTAGCCACCGTAGTTTCTGTTTTGGGAGCACTTATTTTAGCTTTAGGTTTTTTAACAATTATTTCCGGCGTTTCAGCGTGATCTAGGTCCATTCGTGTATCCTCCTTATGCTTGGTCAGAATATCAACGGGTCCCACAGGCTTGGAAAGTGCCTCAGGTTCCCTTCTTCCAGAAAATCCACCGCCTCTACTTTGCACGCCATTGGCACTTAGGGGAAGTTGGTTGATGAAATTTTTGGCACCTGTTGTTGGTGCAGTCCAGTCCTTCCAATGAACCATTCCAACTGAAGATACAATATCCCTGGAAGCTTGTGGTGCCTTCTTTAATAAATTTTTAGGTTCTTCTACTGGAATATTGTTTGGAAATGTGGCGGGCCCAAAGGAGGCTAACTGAGCTGACAATTGTTTCATTTTTGGGTCCGCAGACGCTCCTGCAACTACCGTTCTGATAGGCCTATCAGGATCATAGGGAATCTTGTCTCCATTTGGTAGGTGGAAGTCACGCCCAATTTGTCGTACCAACCCTTGTTTCTCATCTTCAGCTAGGAAGAAACACCTGGGAAGAATATGTCCTTCTTTGCTACAGTAAAAGCAAATTGGAGTCTTTGCTTCATACAAATTCCTTCCTGATGGACCACTTTCTCGAGATCCTTCCTTCCTTGATTCAGTGGGCATCTGGGCAAGCTTTTGGGTAAGTGTTAAGATCCCTTTTGCAATGTCTTCTACTTTTCCTTCTAGGGAGGCTGTTGGGTTTTCTGTCATCATTTTCTCCCGGAGTGCTTTTCCTTGCTCTGATCCTTTCTTTGCATCTAGGGATTTTTGCATTATTCTGTTGGATTCAGCAAAGACTCTCCCGTAACCAAAGGTGTCCTCGGATCCTGCCTTCATTTCCATTTTGCTGACATTGAGGAGGTCCTTGAGCTCTGGGGGTTTACAATATCCATCCTTTCCATATGTGATCATGTTTCCTTTTATGAGTTCCCGCTTGATGTTGGTTTGTGATTCATGAGAGAAGGCGGCCAAAAACAAGTAGACTACATCTTTCTGAGAGGTTATATGTTCATTGGTAACAAGGTATTTGACAATCATCATGAACTTGGAAACAAATTCCCATTAGCCGTGGATGTCCTTGATGCCCCCTTTCTTTGAAATTCCTTCCGCTAATTCCCTTAGGTCGTGGATTGTATACTTGATTTGGGTGTAATAATCCCCCCAAACTTCCATCATACTTTCCTTAAGAAGTTCCCAGTCCCTCTCAGCGTATCCTTCCAGGGTTTCCAGTTCTTCCTTCAGATCCTCGCCAACTACAAATCAATTGATTTGCATTACCATGTCCCAGTTGCTGGCGCCACATGCTTCTGCAGTCCTTTCATAGCGGGCTAAAAAGGTTTTCAACCTTTCTCCTTCAAATTTCAAGGTATCATTCTCAATTTTGACCACTTTCTGTCTTCTTTCATGCATAGACGTAGGTTGACCAATATCTAGTGGATTTGAAGCACCTAGCTGAGTTGAAAGATTCCTATGCTTGGTGGGGGTTATTGTTTTGAATAGTTTCTCAGCCATATCAGCGGCAGAAGTGGAAGGTGCTCCAGATCCAGAAGCTACAGCGGTTCCCTTTGATTGTATGTTTCCTGCTGTATTAATCCTTGTTGCTGAGGAGTTTCTTATGGTATTACTTGACTTTGCTTGAGAGAAGCCTGCTGGATCAAACGTCATACTGCTATCTCCAGGATTTCCCGTCCTTCCTTCCAAATCTCCAGGTATAGTAAAAGACATTGAATATAGTAAGGAATTCTTATAACGGTAATGAACTAATATTTTTGTTATACTATAGGCTGATGTGTATTTCTAGACAAATGATGAAGACCCTAATGGTCAAAAAACTAACAAATTTATGTTCTCTGGTTCTCTATAACCAGGGCAAACTTTGATTTATCCTTAAAATATCAAAACCTAACTTATTCTTCAATCCAAACTGGGATTCAAAAAGAATAGCTAGCCTAAAAGAAATCGTTTGTCTAGATTCTACTTCAAAAGCTGTTTAATATCTCCAAATTTATTAATTTTATATCTGTATACTAACTCCTTTCTTTATCCAGTGATCTTTTAAAATACCAAGTTTATTAGAAGTGTGATGCTGGGAGAACCAAAGGTAGAAATATTATGCTTGCATCTATCCGTGTTCCGTTCCAGAGGAGAATTGACTACTAATATTCAACTAACTATGCCACTGTTGGGACACCAGTTGTGAGACTCCAAAAGTGGTTTTCACCTCTTTTGGCTGAATTTAGAGAAGTATTGAGGGGTGAAAACCCTGCCTCTCTGAAAGCAAAAGACTAACAACACCCCCAGCTAGGCTGGAAGAAGAAGACAGTCGTCTAGTGTAGTTGAATAATTATAGCACAAGTTCCTAGATTGGATTGGTTGTGAATGTGATATGTATATTGCAAAGTTTCAATATTTGTTAAGTGGCGGAGGGTTAAATTATAGTAATTAATTTTAATCAGATGGGGGGGAACTGGTCTGATGATCTGGTCTGATGAGCTCCTCCTTCCATGATGAAAGAGGAAGGGAGAGCCCCTCCTTATATAGTAAAATGTGAGGCATTTATGCTGGTGTTCTAGTTACATGAGGGGTTTTAGCTGGTGTGCTTTTACAAATGAGGCTTTTTAGCTGGAATGCTGTGCAGAATACAGCTGCATACAGGGTGGCAGTGTAGTAATGAGCAATTTTAGCTAGTGATCTAGTTACAAGTGTGGCTTGCACAGCCTTCTGGTTGCTATGTATTTATATCAAGTGGCTTGCACAGCCTTCTGGTTGCTATGTATTTATATCAAGTGGCTTGCACAGCCTTCTGGTTGCTATGTATTTATATCAAGTGACCTGCACAGCTTTCTGTATTGCTGTGTAGTCTGCTTGAGTGGCTTGCACTGCCCCAATGGTTACTATGCAGCAGGCTGTATGTGGCTTGTGGTTGCTACACAGCCTCATTTATACAGAAATACAGATGTAATTTAGATATATACCCTTCATACAGTACACATAGTGTAACTGTGTATGTAAACTAAAATGGCTGGGGTGAAAAAGATAGTGGGGTGTTGTAAAATATATATGTAAACAAAAAAAACTTCAAATTTTTCCCTCCAGAACAGAAATGTCTACCACACCGGCCAACGAGGTTGTATAACCTCGTCCGCCGGGAGGACTTCCTCCCGGCTGACGAGGTTATACAACCTTGTCGGCCAGGAGGAAGTCCTCCCGGGCAACGAGGTTGTATAACCTTGTCCGCCGGGAGGACTTCCTCCCGGCTGACGAGGTTATACAACCTCGTTGGCCAGGAGGAAGTCCTCCCGGCCGACAAGGCTGTATAGCCTTGTCGGCCAGGAGGACTTCCTCCTGGCTGATGAGGTTGTATAACCTCGTCAGCCGGGAGGAAGTCCTCCCGGCTGACGAGGCTGTATAACCTTGTTGGCCAGGAGGACTTCCTCCTGGCTGATGAGGTTGTATAACCTCGTCAGCCGGGAGGAAGTCCTCCCGGCTGACGAGGCTGTATAACCTCGTCAGCAGGGAGGGGCCCCGCTCACGTAATTGAATGGTCCCTCCCATTTGATTATGTGAGCGAGGGGGGCCCACACGCCAATTTTATTTGGCGTGCGGGGCCCACACGCCAAAAAAAAATGGCGTGTGGGAACCACACGCCATTTTTGGCGTGTGGGTCTCACACGCCCTTTTTTTTGGCGTGTAGACCCTACACGCCAAAAAAAATGGCTTGTTGGCCCCGCACGCCAAAAAAAATTGGTGTGCGGGTTGGCGTTGGCGTGCGCGCTTGGCGTGCGTTTATCAACGCCCCTTCTCCGTTCTTCATGGGAGTGGGATGCCCAAAGAGCCCATACACCTGTGATCAACAAATCCGTCTCTAAATACATAGTTACAAACTTAAATCTAGAAATTTTTATAAGTTTATAATTTTGGTTTGTTACATATTTGTGCAAGGCAAGATTTTTGTTGGTCATGGGGGTTTTGGAAGGATTGTTCTATTAGGCGGTCTCGGTTATGCATTATTGTTGTTTCATTCATACTTGCATAAATTAGTGATCCTAGCAAGTCCGCATTTGTAACCTAGTTCAATAGTTATCAAACCAGTTCTACATTCTTGATTCCAGTTCCCTAACCATTCTCAAAACTCCAACTCAATACTCGTGGTTTGCTCACATCTTGACTCACCTCTAGGTCAGTGTCTATCTTGCTCTCTTCACTTGATTCATGCTCTTATTTCCTTCTGCTCGTGCCATCAGGGTTGTCTCGTCGTTCTCTTGTGGTCGGCGCTCTAAGTAGCTTATGCCTAACTCATACATCCTCATCAAAGGTTTGTCTCGTTGTGCTCTCGGCGTAACCGCTACAAGTAGCTTGTGTCTAGCTCTTACATCCTCATCAAAGTCTGTCTAGTCTTAAATTTTCTTCTGTCATCCTTGTGCATGTTGCCTGCCACTTTTGAGCGAGCAGCTAAAGCTGTGGAAGTAATAATGCACCATCCGTCCCTAGATGATCTCGGGTATCTCAATACAAGAAAATGACTAGTGCGGGTCTTCCACGAATTCCAGTTTTAAAAACCCCAACCAGTGAAGTGTCAGCCTCCCTGATGCCAAGGACAAGTCCTTCTAGCTACAGGTGGTGCAAGGATAGATGGAAAGAGTATATAAACTCTGGGTAAGGTATAAAGTTACAATTCCCAAAAGATATGGGGGGAATTGTGACGTAAAAATTGAGAGAAAAATAGTTTAATAGTTATATTAAATAAATTTAATGTAATTAAAAACCAGAGGGGCCTGATAAATCAGGGGTGGTTTAGATCCCTCTAAGGTATCTTAAAAATAAATTCAGAGGATTTAGGTACCTGGAACACTGGGGCCTGTTGGAACAGGGTTGGTTTAATCCCAGGAATGGAAATGGGGGATTATCTTCAAGAAAAAGGGTTATTACTTACTAGTAATAAACCTTGAGGGATCTTGGGGATATTCTGGGTGAAACTGGACAGTTTGAAGCGCTTGGATGGATGGATGGTGGAGCTTGATGGGCACTGTGAAGTTGTTGGGGAAGACAGGGCTGAAGAATAACTACTAAGAAGCTTACCAGACTGTGTTATAAAGATGTAAATATCTAATAAGAAGTGGGTAAGGTTGTTAGTGGGTATTGGGAAGCATGAGGAGCCTTCTTTGGGCGGTTGAAGAGCTCATTAAATAGTCTTGAGTTCCCTCTGGGGACCCTGTAGGTATTATTGGCCAACTTGTGGGATCTTTGGACCACATTTTGGCCATTTTTGCTTTCTTGGTGACGCTTCAGCAGCCCCTGCTTTGAATACACGTCACCAATTGATTTTATTAATGTATTTTTATATTTATATTGTCTTACAGTCTGTAGTACATCAGTACTGGTTGTTATAGATTTAATACTAGTGGCTTATCTGTATTTTGTAATAAGCCACAGTATTGTTTGTACTGTTTGTTCAGTCAGTATATTTTTATTTATATGTATAAATAATAATACAATCTAATATAATTATTTAGTCCCCAATAGTCTTCATTACATGTGTAACATATGTAATGAAGTTACTGGGGCGTGTTTTTGTTGCTTTGGGTGTACCTGAGTGACTGTGGAGTCCGCGTGCCCAGCTGGGAGCCTGTGAGGGGCTTGATGCTTGCGCGGGGGCTTATATCCCAACTTTGACGCGGGCTTTCAGTCACGCGGGTTTGAACTTGAAGTTCTGCGGACTGCGGCACGAGGGGTTTGAGTAAAACACGGTGTCTTTACACTATCTCCCCTAATTTACACAACACCTCATTTCCGTGACTGGAAATGGGGTTTAAGCATATGTATATAGATACATAAGCATTAATCAATGCAAGTGCCTTTTTATTAAAGGTACTTGCCAATTCTTCTTTGCTAATTTACATAGTGAAGGAGTGAGAATTAGGGGTACCTGTGAGTGAGGTAACCTAGGTTATTTTTAGTGTAGATTCAGAATATCAAATAATATTCAAACTATTATTTGATTTTCTATGTATTTTATAATAATTTTTGTAGAAGTCTTGTGACAGGTTGCCCTGTCATAGTAGCAAGCTGACATGAAGAATGAGGTCGTTCAGCTATCTGTGCAGCTGTTTCAGCTTGTAGATTTCCAATGTAAGTCTCTTCAATTCAAAACAGTGGAGTCAATCTGTAAGTCTCTTCAATTCAAAACAGTGGAGTCAATCTGTGGTGAGCAGGTTTGGTGTGATATTGCGAGTGAAGTAGGTGAGAGCCACAGGAAAGACACAGGCCAAGGGTTGCGGAGGGAATAGATACAGACATTGAAATAAATGATTATGTGACACAGGGGTAGGGTCAAGAAGACATCCAGGAGACAACAGAGTAACAGAAGTGGGGTTCTATTTGAAGCCAAAGGGGCCATTGGCGCCGTTGGGGATGAAGCCGTTGTTGAAGTCGGGTTGGGCGAATCCACCATTGTTGAAACCAAGGCCGCTGTTGAAAGTGGATCCGGAGTTTCGGGCTGAGCTGGAGCTTGAGCTGTCACCGCTGTTGACGCTGCTGCCCCAGGGGCTGGATGTAGCTTGGTAAAATCTGTTGTTGTTTGCTTGGGCGGCTTGCTGGTCGTAACTGCTTACAAAAGCTCGGGGGCTGTGTCTGGTGGGAAGGATACTCAAGTCAGCACAAGCTGATATGGACCAAACTGACGGAAGTTACTCACAGGACGGGTGAAGCCATGGCAGCTGCAAGGAAGAGAAAAACAAGCAACACAATAGGTTAGGTTGGCAACACGGCGAGAGGCTTTAGAGAGAAAGTTGGTAAACGTACTGGCAGCCAAAAAGCAAACAGCGTAGACAGTGGAAAGCATCGTAGTTTTTTGTTTGTTTGCTCGAAATGAAGGACTGTTGGATGGGGTTAGGTGAGGAGTTGACTTGTATGAAGGATGGTATGGATGAATGTTGAGGAGGGATTGAAAGCTCAATTTATGGATGTTTTCTGGAGCCTACAAATATGAATCAGATTTGCCTGGCTACGTTAAAGAGTCTAGACATCAAGAAGAGATCGCCTCAGGAAACCGCAGGCACAACCTCCGGGATACCAACTTGCAAGTCCTCATGTTAGTGGTCACCAGTGTAGCTTTCTTCGATATTTGAATGATTGACGCCTCTACCCTGCCAGAGTCCGCTGAGGCTCCTCAAATATGGCGATGCAAAAAAAATTGCCGAACAGTTCGGTCCAAACAAGCCACCCCCATGTGCCTTTCGGAAACCCCCAAGACAAAAAGCTGGCCACCCCTGAGAGCAGCTCCAAGGAAGTCCCATGCCGGTGGAGATTCGAAATCCAATGAAAATGCACCCATGGCCCAAGATGAGGGGCCAGGTTGTTGACAGGAGTCTCCGAATATCTTTTCGCCACCGTTTGTCTGCATGTTGTCTACCACGTTTCTGATCGTCAACCACTGACGCCCGAGGCGTAGCTAATCACGGTTGGTTCCACAGCGGGCTGCAACTGCTACCTGGTGAAAACAGATGGCCAATCGTGACCTTGAATGAATGTGAAGTTTGAGAAATGACTTCATTCGACTTTGCTGCTTAATTGGCATGTTGGGGACCACCAGCTTCATCTCCTCCAAGTAACAATGGCCAAGTGTAGATCTGTTGAACAGATGTGGTGTGTAGTTGCGAGTGGAGCAGGCAAACAAAGAAAAAGAGAAAAACAATGTCCGAAAAATACAGAGAGGACAAGTACAGCGGTCGAAACACATAGCAATGGAACACATGCAGGAAGGATCAAAAAGCAGACAAAACAACAGGATGACTCTATTTCTTAAGGCCGTTGGCGCCGTCAGAGATGAATCCGTTGGTAAGTCCGGGTTGGGCGAATCCCCCATTGTTGTATCCGAGGCCATTGTTGAAAGTAGATCCCGAGTTGCGGCTAGAACTGGAGCTGGAGCTGTCACCGCTGTTGACGCTGTTGCCCCAGGGGCTGGATGTGGCTTGGTAGAAACGGTCGTTGTTTGCTTGGGCGGCTTGCTGGTCGTAACTGCTTGCAAAAGCTCGAGAGTTGTGTCTGTTGGGAAAGATCCTCAAGTCAGCACTAGCAGAAGCAACCCAAACTGCAAGAGTTACTCACTGCACGGGGGAAGACATGACAGCTGCAAGGAAGGGAAGAACAAGCAACAGAGTAGGTTAGGTTGGCAAGAAGGCGAGAGGCTTTAGAGAGAAAGTTAGTACACGTACTGGCAGCCAACAAGCAAATAGCGACATAGGAAGTGGAGAGCATCTTGGCAGGTATGAAGTTCTTCCGGATTAGAATGAGAGACTGTTGGGGGGGAAAGGTATTGCGATTGGTGGATGATGAACGGTTGGGATTCAAGTGCGGGACGGGAAGCACCTTTTATTGATGTTTCTTAGAACCTCTGGCAGGTTCGCTTGGCGGCCAGGCTTGAGAGTCCAGTGACCAAGAGGAGATCAACGCAGGAAAGCGGTCATTGAGCTTACACCCCATGGCGGTTGTCAATGCAGCTCTTCAAAATTTGAAAGATTTACGCTTCGCCTACCCCGTCGGAGTCGCCTGAGCAACTCAAAACGTCGGGATGTAAAAGATTGCCGACGGGTTTGCCCCGCGACATCCACCCTTGCCACTTGCAAAACCTGAAGAGGACAATGAACCAAACTGCCCTGGAAACAACCTTTGGAGACCTGACATACATGTGGGGAGGGGGGGGGGGGGCGGGACGACCAAAATGCCCATACACCTGCGATCAACAAAACCATCTTCGCGGAGGTAGATGATATGCTGTCAATAGAAGGTGTAGGGATTGGATCTAGCGGAGAGTTTTCATCTAATACCGTCGGTCATTAAGGGCCCGGGGATTACAGGGAGTAACCCGACGTGTCCAGACTTACCCAAATCCATTCTGTCAATGGTACCAGCTACCAGCCAAGGCACACAATACACAATGTGATGGTGGTGTGGTCTCGGAGGCGGCGCCAGGAGAGTGCTGTCACTCGGGAGCACCTAACGCTCAATTAGGTACATCGTGCAAGGTAAGGTTTTCGCTGGTCATGGGGGTTTCGGAAGGATTGTTCTACCTTCATCCTTGTGCATGTTGCCTACTACTTTCGAGGCAGGAGGTGGATCTGTGGTCTAAGAATGAATCATCTGTCTGAAGAGAATCGCAGATGCGTCTCAATGCAAGATAATGACTAGTCCGGAGCGTGGACGAATTCCAGTTTGCAAGAGCTTGACTAGTGGAGAATGAGGCCACTATGCTATCTGTGCAGCTTTTTCAGCCGATAGATTTCTAATCTCATCCTCTTCAAGTCAAAACGGTGGAGTCCAGCTGTGGTACGCAGGTTTAGTGTGATATTGCGAGTGGTGTAGGTGAGAGCCACAGGAAAAACACTGGCCAGGGGTTGCGGAGGGAATAGATACAGCCATTGAAATACATGATTATGTGATACAGGGGCAGGATCAAGCAGACTCCAGATACAAAAGAATGACAGGAGTTGGGTTCTATTTGAAGCCAAAGGGACCATTGGCGCCGTTGGGGATGAAACCGTTGTTGAAGCCGGGTTGGGCGAATCCACCATTGTTGAAACCGAGGCCGCTGTTGAAAGTGGATCCGGAGTTTCGGGCTGAGCTGGAGCTTGAGCTGTCACCGCTGTTGACGCTGCTGCCCCAGGGGCTGGATGTGGCTTGGTAGAATCTGTTGTTGTTTGCTTGGTCGGCTTGCTGGTCGTAACTGCTTGCAAAAGCTCGGGGGCTGTGTCTGGTGGGAAGGATACTCAAGTCAGCACAAGCTGATGTGGACCAAACTGCCGGAAGTTACTCGGTGAAGCCATGGCAGCTGCAACGAGGAGAAAACAAGCAACGCAGTAGTTAGTTCCAGTGTTGAAAGGCTTCAGCGCAAAAGGTTCGGAAACGCACTGGCAGCCAAAAAGCAAACAGCGTAGACAGTGGAAAGCATCGTAGTTTTTTGTTTGTCTGTACGAAATGAAGGACTGTTGGATGGGGTTGGGTGATGAGTTGACTTGAGTAAACGATGGTATGGATGAACAATGAGGAGGGATTGAAAGCTCAATTTATGGATGTTTTCTGGAGCCTACAAATATGAATCAGATTTGCCTGGCGACGTTAAAGACTCTAGACATCAAGACGAGATCACCTCAGGAAACCGCAGGCACGACCTCCACGCTTCTTTTTCTCCCAGCTATGTGGTTGCCACTTTCACCCGGCGCTCCTGGGATACCAACTTGCAAATCCTCATGGCGGTCATCAAAGTAGCTAATGACTGACGCCTCTACCCTCGAGGCTCCGCAAACATAGCGATGCAAAAAAATGTCGAAGAGTACGGCCAAAGCCACCCACGTTTGCCTGTGAAACCCTCAAGACAAACAGGCATCCCCAGGCACAGTGCCATGGTCATGCCGACAGAAAAATTGGTAAAGAGTTTGACCCAAGCCACACCCAGTTGCCTCTTGGAAGCCCTTAAGACAAAGGTCTACACCACGGTTGCACCCAGACGGCGGTTCGACGCCGGATCAGATGTCCGCTGAATCCCATCCGACCCCGCGGGAATCAAGTGGCGATCTGACGTCCGGAGGAAAAGTGACAGAAGGGTCGGTCCGACCCTGACGGCGGCCCTGGCAATCAGATCGACCCTGACGGCAGAACTGGGGGTCAGATCGACGCTGACGGCAGAACTGGGGGTCAGATTGACCCTGACGTCAGCACTGGGGGTCAGATCGACAAGTTTGCCTGACATCGTTTTTGGGACGGATCGATCCCAAGGGCAGATAGGCGCTTATTCCGACAGGTTTGTTTGACAGCATTTTTGGGTCGGATTGACCATGAGGGCAGATTGGAGCTTAATCTAGCAGGTTTCTCTGACGGCGTTTTTGGGTCGGATCAACCCCGATGGCAGATTAATTTGCCTGTAATTAGAAGTACGGGTTTTTTAATCGTTGGATTTTATTCCGGTTTGTTTTGGTTGGGATAGATCAGGAGTTTTTTTTGTGCATCATATTTTTGGTCGGGATCCGCTCTAGATGTAGTAGCGGATCTATTACAGGCAATCAAAGACAAGTTTAAACAGCTAGCTCAGGGTTATTAACGCATGTAAAATGTAGTGTAATGCACTATTTTTGTTTGTGATGGGGATTGAGGGTGAGACGGAAGATGAAGATGGAAAAAAAGTGGCACTAGGAGGGATTCATGGAGATGGCCGGTGAAGCATCTCCGACGCCATGGCATCATGAACCTCTTGCATGGTTGGCATGACAATGTGGTCGTGATTGAGATTTTCGAACTGATTGTGATGAGAAAACATCTCGGCATCCTTGGCCAGGACCAGCTCGGCATGCCTAATTGGAAATGAAAAAGGCGTAGATGATTAGTTCTGATTGGTTGAAGAGGTTGAAAAATAAACATACTTTTGTTGGAAGAGACTTGGTTTCCATCGAAGGTCGTCCAGCCGCTTGTCAATCAGCATCCATTGGGTAATAGCCTTTGGATAATGGCCAAGATAGTGGGAAACTGTCTCCAATCGGAGATGGCTGAATCGAATGCGTTGCCTCCAGGTTATTGCAATGGCTGCATGAGTGGCTCGCTCCTGTTTTGGGAGGAGATCCTTCTTAATCTATGAAGTAGACAAAGACCACTGTTAGCATTATTCAAAGTCGATAATGCAAATAATCATCAAAGGGGGTTTCTGACAATTTGAATCAACTCGTCAATCGAGGGGACAGTGCCATTTGGTTTGACTTTTTTATTTGTTAAGATCTGTGTAAGAAGCTTCAAACGATGCAAGAGATCAAAATAATTGTTCAAGCATGATAGTGGGACAACACTTACAAGGTCTCTCAACTGTCCTCGGACATGTTTGACCAGACTGACAATTGCTTTATGATAATCGGACTTTGCTTCGAGGTCTGTGCCATCGTGGCCTTCCGGGTAGTACTTATCCTTGAAGTCTTGGGTTTGCTTGCTGGCCACGTCCTACATAAATTAGTAAGATCATCATGAAGTTCAACGGCTAACAAAAGAGAAAAATACACACTGTGGTTGATTTAAGAAGTGACAGCTTCAGTGGGTCTGAATTTTTATCCAAGGTAGCAGTGTAAGCCTCGACATCTGTCCTGACAATAAACGATCTTGCTGTTTCACGAATGAAATCCTGGAGAAGACAAACATCAGAAAAACAAGAACGGCAAGAATGATTTTAAGGAAACTGGCCTTGAAGTAATCACCACAGTGATTGGATTTGGAGCTTCCCTTACTTGGGCCCGAGTCAAGGCTCTGTGCAATCGAGGTGAGTGCAAACATAGTTCTCGCATATCTTTCGTCTTGCGGGCACTGATGAGCAGATGGTCAGCATGGAACAAGAACAGAGAAGACAAAATGACTTACTTTGAGAGACTTGATAGCAATTGGAGCAAACTTCTCATTGAGATGATAGATATTTTGTAGCTCTTCAATCAGCATATCAATTGGATCATCTTCTAAGTCTTCCATATGTCTATCTGACCCTTCAGGATCAGAGTGGTTCTTGTTTTCGTCAAAAAGACTAGTATGGTTGGTTTCGTGGTGGATTGTACCTATATGAGGACTTGAGCCGTTTTGGTTTTGGTTACCAGAAGAGTTGTAGAGATCCTTGAAAGTGTTGGAAACATCATCCTCCACTTCAATAGCGGTGGACATGACAGGAAGAGAAGGTTTGAGGATTTTCAAATTGGGAGCAGAGGAGAGCAATGGGGAAAGTGAGATGGAAGAGAAAGATGGGTTGTTTGTGAACAATGACATCACTGATTCAAACAAGTTATGCTGTCAGAAACCAGTGAAAAGGGTAAAATCTGATGAAATTTTCACCGCAACTCAAAATCAGCCTGCTTGGGAATTTGTCACCAGTCAACAGCCACTTCACCTCAAGACCGCAAAACAAAATCATGCCGAGACACCTTGCTTCGACTGTGGATGAGAATTGTGAGAGTCTTTCAGCAAAATAAACCGGGAAAAATTGGATGACTGACTGTTATTATTCTAATCCGAAAAGGTTTCACTGAATTCCAAATCCCTGAAGGAACACGTTATCGTTGCAAGCCTTGTGGAAGTCGGTTACTTAAAAATAAGTTGAAGCATTCTAAACTCAATTCCCACAAAGACCGGGTGGAGGCAGCTGAATTACATGCGCAGAACAAACAACCTTGCCAAAAGTTTTCAGCACAAAACATTTCAGAAAAAAATGCAGATTGGGACGGAGAAGATCTCAATCAGGAGACTCACAATATCTTGTTAGATCAAACCTTTGGGATAGATAACGACAATGATTTTCCCATGGAAACTGACACAAATTCAGACGAGCACATCCACCCTCCGTTGGACACATTTGACGAGCCATCCCACGCCGAGGACTACTGGGACTCTGAGGATGAACGCGAGATGGATTGGACTGATGTTCAACCAGAAGAATCCAATATTCCGCACGTACAAAACACAGATCAGAAGGAGAAAGAGGATGAGAACAATGAAGAAGAAAAAGGAGAACACTCACCTTGGTATCCCTTCCGGAACAATCTTGTAAGCCCACCTTGTTTTAAAGCCTGCACCAGTTTGATAGATTGACTGTTTCTGGGATTATAAAAGTACCTTGCTGGATCCTTGATTGTTGGCTTCCTACATAAAATTATCTCGCGCTCAATCTACAACCACATACGGAAGGTCCTCATCATCCTATGTGGTGTCAATCTTCCCGGATACGAGGCCTTGAAAAGACAACGGAAGAGGATACGCAATGCTGGCAATTATCCTATTACTCAAAAGAATGCAAGCACAGGAAAGACCTGTTTTTCTCTCTCGGCCAAGAACATTGTTGCAAATGTAAGTGGATTTTATTTGTGTGTAATTTTTCTTGTTATGTGAAACTCATAGGCTTTTGGAATCTTCCAGGAACTCTCCAATCCCTTAGTTTCTCCCCACATGGACTTCTTCCCCATCGATGCAAAAGGGATGAATGTTTTTAAGTTATCACAATCTAAGAGGTGGCTAGAAAGCTTATCACACACTCAACGTGTTCAAATGTGTCCCTTAAACAACAGGCACTACTACATTTTTGAACCGGTAAAAGTCAAAGGATTTTTGGGTATTCTTATCCCAATATTTCTTTATCAACTAGATGATACATTTTTTTCGAAGTGTGTCAAGCCCACAATTTATTCAAATAGCGCAGATGACAGCCTGGTCCTTGAGATCCCATCAAATATCCTGTTTGGAGACTCAAGCTTATTAACTTTGCCGGTCAACAACTTTACACTGACATACTCAGAAATAAAAACTCAGAGCGGAAAAAAATTGTCAGAAGTTTGCGGAAATTATATCAAAGGTGTGTAATGTTTGAATATTTATTGTAAAGCTTCCTTCAATGATGATAATATTTGTGTGTCACAAAATGTTCCAAAAATAGAATTCAACTGCGGTCAAGTCACCAGAATCGAACTTCCAAATCCCTGGAGGACTGTAGCGCATGAGAAGATCATCCGACACGTCCCAATTAGCTTGTACTGCGATGATACATCAGGGAATGTGTCAAAGCAATGGAACAAGCACATTTCCTATTATTTCACCTTGTCCGGTCTCCCCCCTGCAATCTCGAACCAAGAATTCAACTGTCACTTCCTGTGCACATCAAACACTGCTAGCGCTCTGGAAATGGGCCAGCTGATTGTCCCCGAAATGAAGTATGCTGTTCTAGAATTTTTCATCAGTTTTTATATGTGCTGATATTTCTATTTGTAGTGACATGTGCAGAAAAGGATACAATGCCTACGATGTTAGTCTTCAGCAGGAGGTCTTGGTCATGACCCCAGTTTTTTCTTTCCTCGCAGACTCTCCAATGCATGCCGAGATTACAAGTACTCCAGTGCCTTCGTCGGCTCTCAACCCTTGTCGATTCTGTGTGTTATCGGCCCCAAGTTTAGCCGAGAGAGTCACAATGAAATACTTGAGAGAGTTCTTGCAATTGAGCTCGCATGGGACAGAAGTTTGTCATATTCATTGCTTTATTCAATTGAAGAAGGTTGGCTGATCAAGATCTCGAATTTATCCAACCAGAGCTCGAATAAGCATCGGTGTTGGCCTCAAATGATTGAAGATTCGAAAAAAGTCTGGCTATTGGCAAAGGAGCAAATAAATGAAAAGAAAACAGATGCACTTTCGATTCAATTAGGTGTTCGAGATCAACTTAATCGCCACTTTGCCTCTGAAATTTTTCAAGCTAAGAAACTCAAGAACAAACTCCAGAAGAATCACGAGACTATTCCAGATCACCTGAAGTGGAACATACCACAGCACATAGTCGATCTGGAGAATAATGATCCAAGGGATTTATTTAACCCATACTGGGAGCTTGAAGTTCTTGATTAATTATCTTGTTTCAAATTCTTTTGGGTGTTTTTATTTCGAAGAAAAACTGATTTTTAATGATTATACTGCCAGGATTTGATGGGACAAGACACACTCCTGTCGAAATCCTTCATGTCTTCTCGCTGGGTATGGTAAAATATATTTATCGTGATTTTATGAATAGCCTCAAACCTCCAGAAAAAAAAGAACTCGTTGGCTTATGGCGATCCTTCAACACTGATTCCTTAAATATTCCTTCACTCAAACCGGCCGGTCTTGTCAAATACTCTTCAAGCTTGATTGGTAAAGATTTCAAAGTCATTGTCCAAGCAGCCCCCTTCTTATTCTTTCAATTCATGGACACCCAAAAACAAAATATCTGGCACGCTCTTTGCCATCTTGCTCCACTCATATACCAAACCCACATTGTGAATATGGATGAATATCTAACCGAGTTGAAGATCAGAATCAAAATTTTCTTATGTCATGTTATCAAATCCTCGGCTCAGTGGATCAATAAGCCGAAGTTCCACATGTTACTCCATCTTCCGGAGTCTATCATCTACTATGGACCTCCTTCACTAGTTGCTACCGAGAAGTTCGAAAGCTACAACGGCATCTTGCGCAACGCTTCAATCCACTCAAATCGCCAAAGTCCTGGACGAGATATTGCTATTACCTTCAGCAGCTATCACTCATTTCGTCACATGTTATCTGGTAGTATATTTTATGATCAGATCTTAAAAACACACACAAAAGCTTCGTCCAAGATAACAGATCTTTTCACCAAGCATGCCGATATTCAAAGTGCCTTCGGCTACAACCACTCTACCAGCTATCCGAGTCAATCGTATCCGTCAATAAAGAAAGAAAGTGTCTCAATAATCGATTTAATTCCAGTTCCCAGCAACCTGAAGATTCATTACCTTAACCACAACATCTGCCAATTCTCCGAGTTGAATCTGAATGATAAAGAAATCCTCAAAAAGAACTCTTTCATTTTGGTATGTTCGTTGTCTACTTATACAAGAAACTGCTATAAAGTTACATCACTGAATCATTTGATCTGAAAAACAGTTTCATCTCCCTTCAAGTCAACAGTCAAATGACAAAACAGTTGGTCGCATACGTTCCATCTGGAGTGTTTCCAAGCCTTCACATCCACCGCGATATATTCTTCATGCTAGTATACTAAAAAAGTTGAATACCGTGAATGGGTGGTATCAAATGACGGAGTTCACGGTTACTCCACAGTGTGTGTTTCTGAATGCAGAGGTATGGATAAGATTTATCACTTGTCTTGGTTCTATGTGTTACTAATTGATTTTCCCCAACATCAATAGGAAGTAGAAAGTTCTTTAAACCTACAGCATAATTGCCACGATGGCAAATGCGAGCTCACAGATACACGAGTCGTGAGGGTGGAGAGGCAGGATAGCCTGGTCAAGGAGCTTGAGGTGACACACAAAGATGATACAAATTTTATATTAAACTCCTGCTCCTTACATGCTAGCGATTCACATCAAAGAATGGCCAACCTCCGTTTTCAACCTCCTACCCCAGTCGAGTGGTTAGATGCGTTGCATGAAGGCTTAAATACATGGAAAGCCAACAAGAAGAAAGGAAAAACTATTATCCCCTCCGGCGCTTCGGACTCCCGAGTCGATCCAACCTTCCTGATTTAATTAAATAGTCGTGCAGATGGAGCGGTGCTTTCTTCTTTTTTGGTGTTGTTAGGCTCTGATGGCTCATGATATATTTCAACATGTATTGAATTCAACGACAAGCTGGCCATTTAATGATAGACCATAAACTTGTTCTGGTGGTGTGAAAATAAAAAAAGTTGGTTGGCCTTGAGTCAAAATTGATTCATGGGCCAAACCGGTTTTGACCTCTGGGGGTGTGTATCAGGCTGTCTCAGGTGGTGAGGAGCCTCAGCCTGGATGCCGCTGAGTACCACGTCGGATGAGTCAGCGGATTCATCAACCAGGCAGAATGAGCGGCAAACTGACCTGTCTGATGGGGTTGCCAGACGGGTCGGCTTGTTTTCTCATTAGAATATCCAACCATGGGCCAGCCGACGCTCCTTCCCATGTCATCCGGACTGTTGGCTCAATACATGTACCGAGCCGACCTTCCTGACTGGAGCAGCGGCTAGGCCGGGCTGCCCTTCCTGTCTGGAAGGGCAGTCCGGCGTCAATTTGGCTTCGTCGGACTGGTCAGTCTGACCTCGTCAGACAGATCGGCTCTTTTGTCCAAATTTCCGACTGTCTGACGATGTCTTTGGCGAGCCGACTCTCCTGCCCCAGCCGTCGGGACTGTCAGCTTGATCCATGCGTCGAGCCGGCTATTCCGACCCGGGCGTCGGCACGGTTGGACTGCCCCTCCCGTCGGGAAGGGCGATCCGCCGTAAAATAGGCCTGACCAGACAGGTCGGCCCGACCTGCTGGAAAGTTCGACGTCAGCACAGCCAGGCCGACCAGAATTTTACGTCTAGGACAGTTTGACGTCGGACACCTTCCATAAGTGGAGCCGCGGTGTAGGGGTAGTTCCAGGGTAGTGCCTGTGATGAGCAAAACCGCAACAGCTCTGTGGCGTGTTCGGTGATGGCACCAACGGCTCAGGTTAGCGTCCCGGTATCGGTTCCTCAACTCGGTTAATTTGATTGCATGTACTAACCTGTGGCGTGTTCGGCGATGGCACCAACGGCTCAGGTTAGCGTCCCGGTATCGGTTCCTCAACTCGGTGAAGAAGAGAAGAGAAACCGGTACCGGGACCGGCAAGACACAAACTAAATACAACTGGGTGCGGCGCAGTCACTACAATGAATATGCATGATGTTATATGAATATGTGAAATGTTGACCGTCAGCCAAGTGTCACAACCGAGCATCCTAACAGTGCCGACCCAGGATGAGGTCCAAAATCCAATCCAGCTCCACCCCGGTCAAAGATGTGCATCAAGATTTCTCAGAAAATTTCCCAACATCTTCTCCCCAGCATTTGCCTGTGTCAGCCTGCTACTAATTCAGAGACATCCTGACTATAGCAAATTATATAAATATTATTTTACCAGTACAACTTATACTATTGGTTTCCAAAGAATTCACACCTTATGTCTGTTGTTTCAAAAGAAATTATTAAAACAAAACATACAACACAGAATCTACATAAAAATTTTACAGTATAGGGAAAACTTAGAATGTTATTTCAGATTCTAAATCTACATGTGAATCAACCTAGGGTAGCTCACCAAAAGCACCCTGTAATTATTACTCCTTCACATCCCTTCACAGGCCTTCAAGATTTTATATCACTTACAGATCTACATAACCATAAACGTATGCTAGTAGAATATGTAATTAAGGTTAATAGAGTTTGGGTATGATGCAAAAATGAGGTTTACATAATCATTTCTATAGTTACATGTACATGGCACCTGTAATAAAAGCCACAACCAATGCCGTGGCCATACTTTTCCTACTAAGGCCAAGTTAGCTCAATTGGTTGGTTGTAAAGTGACTTACTGGTCAAAAAGGAAGGAAGAAACAAAATTGTTTTTCCTTACTGGGAATCATGAATCACTTTAGGCCTTTTGAACCATGTAACCAAGCACTACTGTAACCAAACCAGTAATACAGGTAACTAGGGCTTAGTAGAAGATTGGACTGGGCAAAAGAGAGCTTCTGCATCACCCCCAAGGGCCAAGAATGGATATTTAAATATCCCTTCCTTCCCACAATATTATGTCCCCATTTTCATTTACATTTACCAGCTTACGCCCATCTTATAAACCAGTCTTATAGCCTGTCATATGATATAGTTTCCCATCTTAAAAACCAGTCTTATAGCCTGTCATACGGTATATTTTTTGCTTGTTTATGACCTGAAGTCCATCCAACCACCTTTCACCTTTTTCAGCACTCCTCACCCACCTGTTACCCAATTATTTGAACACCTCAAGATCAGTCTTACTATTCCTGAAGTAATCTTTCCTGGAAATAAACTAGTAAGTCTTGTTTCATTTATATACTTCAGTAGTATACTACTGTCTGGGCATACTTGTGAGCGTGGGTCTCTAAAGTGACAACAGGACACAAAGTTTGGGGGGCACTACTGGTTGTATTTCAAGGATAAGAGATACAACTAGTAGAGGAAAAGAGAAAAGGAAAGGGGGAAGGGAATTGATTGATCTTTTTATTGTTTGTTTGTTTGTTTAGAGTGCTCTTATGAAGATCAATGAGCTCAACCTGGAAAATTTGGCTACGCTGTGCCACAGTCTTTAGAAGTGCAACAGCCTCCTCACACACTAAGGAAACAGTGGAGGGACAACAGAATTAGTAAACTAATCTGCCCTGATTTTTAGACTTGTAGTCAAGGTTCTAAAAGGGTAACCTGTTGAAGAAGTGATCTGTTCTCTTGATTGAAGGAGGAAGGAAAAGGATAAAGGGGAAGGATAAAGGGAAGACAGAGAAGCACTACTGTCAGAGAAACAAGGTTCAAAAAGGGGACTGACTGACAATACTTGAAGTACTGGGTGAAAGAGGCCTTTTGTTGGTTAGAGTGGTGAGCTGCAACTTGCTGAATCCTTGGATGTCTGAGTTGTGGGTGGTTCTGAGTGTCTTGAGGTTGTGTATCCTCCCTGCAATGGAGGATACACCAACTTCGAAAATTTTCAAGGTTTGATTATGTAATCTTACATGTAGATGTGGCTGGGCTTGTTTCACTTGCTCAACCAGTTGTGGTGTAGAATTATTTATTTAATTACTCTATGAAGGAGTTGAGCAATTACAAAGAGTTCAGTGACCACTATGGTCAAAATTTCATGAGGAAACAGAATTTGAAGTAAAAATAATGATTAAGATGAAGGATAAAAAGATATGAGGCTATTGTTCATTATTTACTGGGAGAAAAGGGAATAAGGTAAGCTTTAGGTCAGCTGTGATGAATCTAAGGCTGACAATACTCTTTTGCCAAAAAGCCCAAAACCTTGGAGGGCACAATAAACCACCCCTGTAGCTCAGGCCTCTCCCTTAATAAAAACTTGATTGTATTTATTAAAACCTTTTCTTTTAAACCATCCATTACCCATTTCCCCTTGACACATACCCTTGTTTTACCACCTGTTTTTCGCTTGGACCCAGTGTAGCTAGAAAGATCCAAGTCTCTGGCATCACTGAGGCTGGCAGTCTGGAAGTTTCCTGCCATGTTTCTTAGGTTCAGGCAATGATGGCTGAGGCAGGGCTGATCAAGGCTCATCCTTTCTACAGAATGGATGACAAACCCTTCTTACTATGAGCTACTTGCCAATGAAGACCTGAAATTGAATGTGGAGATTCATGAACTTGCCAAAAAGGCACAAATATGTGAGATTTTGATGTCAAATGTTTTATTGCAGCAAATAATAAAGTCTAATAGTATTATGATCACTAGAAAGAAATAAATGTACCAAAAAGTTTAATATGAAAATAGTTAGAATTGAGAATATAGGCAATTATTAATGAAACATGTGAGATTAATAAATACCTGCTATATCTCTTGTGCTGAATAACAACTCAAAACTAGAAATCAGAAAATTGTTTTAGGAGATAATCAAAATAGTGACAAGCCTTGAAGAATTAAATAAAAAACATCAAAATCTGATAAAATTGAGAAGGAAAAGATGATGAGAGAAAGAATGAAGATAATAGAGAAAGGATGTTGAGTATACCGCCACTTGTGCTACAAATTAAGTGATGAGTTGGACCAAGAATCAAACCAAATAGTTTGAGTCAACAGTGAATTAAGGGATATTTGACCTTGATAGTGGACAGAAGTGATGGTTCAACAAGAGAAACAATTCCTTTGATTTGCACGGGCAAAGTTGAGTTAAAGTACTCAATTTTCTATTGCATATGGTATTCAAAGCTGCAAAACTTGCCGCATTGCATCAGGGATCAGGATTAAGCATTAAGAGCATCCACTGTCTTCTTGGTAAATTTTTGACAACTATCAGCTGGGGAAACCAACAAGCATTTATGCACGCTTCCATTGCGGGAGCTTAAAATAAGACTTTTTGCTGCTCAACTCGTTACAGGGATACCAAAGATGGTGGAAAGGTTTTTAGAGCATCCACATTGGTTTGAGGATTAGTGCGGGTTTTAGCCTGAGAATTATGACCGGATTAGCGCTAATCCAAGGGTGAGAAAACATGGGTGGAGAGTGAACCTCAGAGGCTACGGTAATCCTTGACATTACTCTGAACCACCACATTGGAGAGCATAACACACCAACAATGATAAGTCCCTTCAAGGACGATTCCAACTCCATCCCAAGACGCCGTAGGGAATTTGGCCGGAAGATAACAAACAAGATTCTAGAAAATGAGTTGGACATCGCTAGCTATCTTGAATCCAGAAACTCTGATCAAGAACACCAGACACCAACCAAGAAGCATTGGATTCCAAAAAAGGAGAGGAACCATTTGGAGCACCACAACAAACTTATGGCGGACTATTTTAATGAAGATTGTACATACAGCAATCAGGACTTCTCCCAACAATTTTGTATGGAAAGAGGCCTTGTCCTCCATATCCTGGAGGAACTCACCAGCAACTTTCCTTACTTTGTTCAAAAGGCAGTGAGGTAAGTTTGATCTGCCAATATTAATTTTAAAATATTCCTTGCAGCTGATTGGTCAAACAGGACTGTACTGGGAAACTAGGACTCAGCCCACACCAGAAGCCAACTGCTGCTATCCAGCAGTTAGCTTATGCTGTTCCTCTCAATGCCACAGACAGCCGCCTTGGAGAGACGACTGCCCGGCAAAATCTTGAGATGTTTTGCAGAGCTATCCAAGAAAAATACAAAGGAGAGTATCTACAACCCTCAAACAAGAAAGAGCTGAAGAAGATTCTTGAAGAGAATTCTGCCCAAGGTTTCCCAGGATGTGTTGGGAGAATTGATTGCATGCATTGGGCTTGGAAAAACTGCCCAAAAGCATGGAGTGGGCAATTTGAAGGCAAGGAAAAGACCCCTACCATTGTTTTGGAGGCAACGGCATCCAAGGACACTTGCATTTGGCATGCATTTTTTGGTACCTCAGGCTTTTTAAACAATAAGAACGTCCTGGATCACTCCCCTGTCTTCAATTCACTACTCAATGGAACTGGTTGGGGAGTAGAGTTTAAACTGAGGGATAATGTTTACAAGATGCCATATTATCTTGCGGATGGGATCTACTACAAATGGGCAACATTAATTCAATCTAAATCACTACCAACACACAATCGTTCCACCAAGCTTTTTACCAAACATCAAGAATCTGTTTGAAAGGATATCAAGCGTAATTTTGGCATCTTACAGAGCCAGTTCCAGATATTGAGTAAACCAGCCATGAATTGGTATCCAGGAAACATCAAGTCAATCATGAAGACATGTTTAATTCTTCATAACATGATTTTGGTATCAAGAGCTGAAGAAAAATACATACCCTCCGCTTCCATCTTTGACAGAACTTGTGCCTCCACGCTCAGTGCCTTACAGCATCCGTGATCAATGTATATGGGCAATTGAGATGCAATCTGAGCTGATAAATCATAATCTTACCAACAATCTTATCAGCAATTTATGGGAAAATTATGCTCATGCAGACACTTCCAAAGCTCATACTCAATTGGACACATCTAATGATTCCTATTCTGAATGATTATTTAAATATTTTGAATAGTAATTTATAATTTCAACAATGCCATGTTTTCTTTTATATATATATCTAAATAAGGAAATACAATGAAAAATATTGAACCAAGTGGTCTAGATAAATCTTTACAAATCATAACTGAATTGAAGGGAGGGGTCTAAGGGGATTAGAGTTTGAGTTGGATGAATGTCATCCTGGTCCTCCTCCTCCTCCTCCTCCTCCTCCACCTCTTCTTTTTTGTCTTCATGTTCTATTTCTTGCTTGCCGCTTTTGTTTTGAGGTGCTGGATTGTTAGAGGATGAAGCAAGGAGGTTTTCCTCATTAATCATACACTCCAAGAGCCAATTTTTCCTTCTCATCAAGATTGCCTTTGAAATTTTGTTGGGGCAGTTATCGGCACTCTGGAATATCAAATTCAATTCCATTTTCTCTTGGTCAATCAAAACCCACTCAGCTTGGATATTGTTTGTGCCTTTTGCTTTGGCAGACCGCTTGGCCGCCTCCTTGTTGGAGGATTCTAGTAACTTCATTTTTTTACGTCTATATTTGTCTTCCTCAAGTTGGTGCTTAGCTTGTTGTATACCAGGGGGGAGCTCCCAGTCCTTCAATTTCTTAAAATTTGTTTCTGCTTGTTCTGTTGTGGTCTGAGATGAAAGATTGGCTTTGTCAGCTAAAAATTGAGTTTGGCGACCATTTGTTGCTTTTCCGCCAAGAATCTTGAATTTTGGGATTGTCTTAAGCCAGTTCCATGCGCAATCACATGTAAAAAGTTTCCCTTCTTGATTGTAGTACAAGTTGCAAGCATCAAGGAGCCAGTCCTCAGCTGAAGAACCATAGGCTGGTCACTGAGGGACTCCTGTTCGTGCTAGGCGGTGGCAGTCGTGTGAGGAAGAGCTGCCCTCTGGGTGGCGGTCCGGAGAGATGAGCTGGAGATGGATCGAAGATAGCTTTGGGGGTTGGATGGTTTTGAGAGGTTCGCCGTGGTGTTTGATCCTCGGCAGCGGTTGTTTGTTGATCCTTTGAATCTAAATGTTGGAAAGGATCTGATTGAGAGGATTCAAGGATGGACCGTATTCTGGGGATCAGAATGCCATGCCGCTCCCTTCCTCCAAGTTCTGGGAACTTGGACTCGGGGAGGCGACCTGTCACATACATTTCATCACATCCTCCTGCGCGCTACACGCGCGCACACGCACACAACAAGACGACAGAGAGACAAGAAGAAGAAAACACAACACAAAAAAAGGAAAAGAAAACACAATGAGATGAGACAGAAAGAGAACAATCAAAACCTGAGAAAGAAAAGGAGAGGACAAAATAAAAATGGAAACTGCAGGCAAAACAGAGAATCAATCCACAGCACATGCTGTGTTAGGACCAAGAAATATAAAGAGAGATGGGGAAGAGGAGAAGGGGAAAAGAAGTAGGGAAGGGGGGAAAACTGAAGAATAGAAGAGATGGGGAAAAGAGTCTTGAGGAGCCAAGGGTGAATTTTGAGTATGAGATGAAGTCTTGATGATGAAACCTTGAGTGTCTTGAATCTTGAGGACGGAGGAGGATCTTGATGGCGGCGGCAGAAAAGAGCTCTTGACTAGCTGTCCACAAAAAGGGCCACCACATCGCTCTGAGAATCGAATATAGAGGGTGGTAAATTTCAAGCACACTTTGGAGTGCTTTCCATCTGGTTGCAAAGGTAATCAATAGGAATGCTTGTGAGAAACAGGGAGAAAATGAGAAGGAGACAAAAAACCTTGCATTCAAACCAGGTCCATCTTGTTTTGGACCTGGGGTGTATTTATTGAAGTTGGCCACAATGCAGGCCCAAAAGTCTTCCATCTTCTGATTGTTTGATGAGACTGGGTCTTCAGAAATGAGGACCCAACTTTTTGCTAATTGCTCATCTTCTTCAGGGCTGAAGTTAGGTGCTTGATGCTTCTGGGGAGATGTCAAGTCTCTTGGGGTAGTTTCAGCTGGCATGGTCAATGGTGTTGGTTGTTGGTGGTGTTTTTGTGGTAGACATTGGATGCATGGAAGTTGAGATACAAGTTAATCCACACTTAATCCTGCACGTGTTGCATATGCAATGTGCAGTTATTCCAGTATTGGTGAGTCACAAAGTTGTGACCCGCTAATCCAAAATGGACTTCTGGGGCACAGTTGCTCCTGAATCAACTCGGCCCAATGTGGTTGAGCCACAGGAGTAACTATGCTAATACAAGCTAAAACTGCAACCAATGCAGATGCTCTTACAAACAATCTAGGTGTTGAGTGTAATTCAATGTAGTAGAATGTTGAATATGCATTATGGTGTTACACGTGGAGGATGGGTATAAAATCTAGTCTCAAACTCGCAAGTCTGGGTCTCTTGCCTTCCTTGCTTTCTCTTTAATCATCAAGTTGTTTCAAGTTTCATTGTCTCATCAATATCACACAGCTTAAGAAAGCCTAAGCAAAGAAGAGAAATCAAAACAAGTAATGAAGCAAAATCTATCTGAATGAAGTCAAACAGGAGCAAGTTAAACTTATCACACTCATGTTCATCAGCTAAATTATAGTTAGAAATTGAAGACAACTAGTTTCAGGAGGAGTTTAATCAATCAATCTACAGTAGGAGTTCAAGCGTTGGTTATTGTTATTGATTTTTGTTATTGTAGTTTGAGTTTGATTAACACACTACAACTTTTTGTTTCTCTCAATTAGCTGTTATAGAAAGTGGTTGTTGTTCGCAAAGTGTTGTCAAGTATCCGTTGTTCAGTTGACAGTATAGATTGCTTCTTTATCTTGTTAGTATTTCTCTTTTCATCATTCTCATAGGTTTTCATATCGTATGACGTATCAGGTTATCTTTTCATTTATATTGTTATAGTTTCTTACTACTACTACTGGCTGAAATATAAAAGATTTACCAAAAAGAGAACTCAGACGAGCTTCACACTAGGTCCCAGATACACAGGAACCTAAAGGCTAAACACTCTGACGCGGAGGCTCACAACCGCTCCTCTCACGATCCTTTTAGTCGTGTAGGGAAGTGAACTATTCCTGCCCAAGAGGACTGAAGTGAAAAGGATAGTTGGTGATTTTTATTATGTACATATAATTACAATATTATTTTTGGAGTCACCCCTGCCCTGCAATGTATCTTTTGCATACACCTTTCGGACGGCGATATAGACAAACACGGGACGTTTCGCCGTTCAAAGAAACGAAAAACACAAGGCTAAGTAGAGCTACTGAGCACTCTTCTTTTCTTAACCGGATCACCATGAACATCATCGCAGGGAGACCGGACATCCTTGCTGATTGGTTTAGTAGCAGAAGAACTAACACTTTGCGATGCTTTCTTGCGCTTAGAGCTTCCACTGGGGGCCACCCCATTGAGCAATTTCTTGGAATCTCGGGACGTGAAATTCACGAAGATTGCTGAACTTGAGGCCGGCGATGAACTCGAAGGAGAATCATTGCTTGAAAACTTTCTGATTGGCTTGGATTGAGTAGTAGTGTTGGGAAGAGAGTGGATTCGGATTGCTTTCAGGGCGGATTTCCCGTCAGACGTCCCACTAGAAACGGAGTTTTTCCAACGATTTTGAGGAATTTGGACCCCCAGACTTTTTCTAGTTTGAGGCACTTTTCTTGAAGCTTGAGTGGAGTTGGGGAGTGGAGGTATGGGGTGACCACCTAATTCGGCGGGGGAGCTGGAAGTATTGGAGAACGGATTGTTGTATCTTGGGGGCTTATTATCCGGGACAACTGGGAGGTCGGTCTTGAAGTTGGTGACGGAAGACTTGGGAGAAATCCGTGAAGGGAAGACGTGCGTGGAGCCATTGATAGAGCCGCTTTGGGATGGAGATGAAGACTCGAGTGATTTGGGCTGCAAGACGGGTATATCATCTGTCCGACTGAAGTTCTCATTCAATGGAAGCTGGGAGGGGGAAGAAAAGGAAGGTTTAACTAGTAGAGAATAATTGGCTTGTCTTCCGTGGGGTTGGGGATGAGAGCACTGCTCCAAGTCAGAACGACACCTAGTGGCCGATTTGGCGGGCGGAGAGATGGGAAAGGCTGGGAGTAATTGGGTAAACTGATGCGAAAAAGGTCCTGCTTTTGAGTCTTGATTCATCTGCGGATGTGGGAAAGCGGGCGGCATAGAGATGCTGTTGAAGGTGAAGACACTGCGGGGAGCCAGAGGGCTGAGTCCATTTTCTTCCGAGCCGGCGGACGCGTGGAGATGAGGAGATGAGGTGGAAATACTATGAGGTGAAGTATTCAAGAGATGATTTGCCTGTATAAAGGAACAACCACGAGAGGTATGAGTAGACTAACTTAGCTCCGGGGCTCAATTAAGTGTTAATCACAGGTCCCGACAGAAGATTACTCACGCGAGTAGGAGTATTCATTAAGCCACCAACTTGGTAATAATCACGATGGTTGATGTCAGTTATCCGTGTTCCCAACTCCGGGGCCAGTGGGTCACGCGGATATATCACATTCTGATGATCTGAGTGGCTGACTCGTTGATTTGGATCTAGTGATGAAAGGTATCCATTTGAAATTTGAGCTGGGCCCAGACCAGCAGACGCGTTTGAAGGAAAACTCGGTTGAAATCGGGATGAGGATTCGAGCAGATGCTGATTGTTTTGGTCTGAAGTTTCTCGGGGGCTGTTGGGCTCGGATGGGGTAATGGGATTGGTTCGGGTGGCAGCAGCCTTCCTTTTCGTTCTCGAAACAACATTCTTGGTCGGGGATTCTGGAAATGGTCTGATTGCCGCCTGGGAATAGCCGAGCCGGGTCGTTCTTTTCCTGGGGGCCGGCGGGGCCTTAGTTTCTTGGCTCGGAGTCGCCGGAGGAGGCGTGACGCACTGAGATGGCTGCATGACCACCCCGTTCATCTTCGCGATCATGTTTTCGAAGTCTGCGGAGGTGAAATTCAAAGGATCTACATTGGATTCTTCTTGACTTGAGAAATTGAAGAGATCGTCGAATCCATCTCCAACGGGCTGAGCTAGTGAGCCAAATGAGCCGTACGAAGCCGAAGAGTTGGGAACAAAGGTGTCAAATGTCGCTGTCGTTTGGTCTTCCTCGCCATATCCAGCTCCATTGAGGAGCGAAAAATCGAAACCCTGTTGTGGAACTGGCCAAGATAACAGGGATGGGGATGGATTGAAGATGACAGGGTCCATGGATGAGGTGAAGGGCGCGGGGAATGCTTCCTGGCCATGGTCGGCAAACGATGAAAATGGAAGACTGAATTGAGAGTCAAGTCCTGCTTGATGTTGGGTGGGACATAAAATGATATTACCGACAATCAGCTTCTTGGATGAAGAGAGGTCTTAATCAAAGATATGAACCCATGTCTAAAAAAAACGTTATATAACATTTGAAGACAGACCAGCATCAAGTTGGGTCGGCTCGTAGGTTTCCTGAGAGGTAAGCTTGAAGGGATTGGTTCCCCAAGCTAACCCCGTGTTTGGATCAAAATCCATAGTCACAGAAGTGCAAAACAAAGGGTGGTCGGATCGAGTATTATTTTTTTAGGGAGGGGGGGGGGGAGGGGAGGGCTCCAGTAAAATGGTGTTGGACAAAATGGGTGTGGCTAGTCAGAGTCAGCCGGGGCGGTGTTCGCAATGATTTGTAGTAGGTTGGATTGATGCTAGAGAGGTCAACTCTTTTCTTTAAGAAGGATTCACAGAATCGGCAGTTGGTAACCAGATTAAATGATGCAAGCTGGATCGACCGCTGAGCACCGGAAATGAGAAAGAGCCGGCTCTGGGGGTAATTTGAACGTTGTAGCTGGGGACCAACACGCAACGAGAGAAGAGAGGCTCTCTTGAAGGCCGGGTCGGGTTTTCTTTGTTAAGCTATGTTGCTTGAGACTTGCCCAATGCGGGTGGCAACCAGTTTGTCACATCCGATGAACAACTTACCATCCGGCGGGTCTTCTTGCCCCTGTCCCGTGGGCGCTTTCGGTGAACAGGCCTTCATGGACCATTGATCCGACGCGTCTTCACGGGGACCAGCACGCTCTTGGTGCTTAAGGTCAGTGGATTTTGTTCAAGAATCTATACAAGTCCATCAACAGCCCCTCATCCACAGGGTGCGTGATGCCGTCGAGGGATCGGCAGGTCAGCGGTTATCCCGGCCGTCCAGCCTGGGTCGCGGTAATGTTATATCCACCCGGCATCACTTCCGGTCATGGGCAGCGGATATTTCTCGCAAGCTTGTTCAACGCTTCGAGAATGGGATCTGCGTCCACAGACTTTGGATGCCGGTCTTGATGAATTATGTAACTCTTAGGGTGGCAGAGGCTGTATTTTTCTCAAATGATGCAACTGACCGAATTCTGCCGATCGCAGCCAGGGGCGGTCGTCTTTCAGCCAAGGGACCTGAGCCTTTGGAAGTGGTCTGTGACCTGATTCGTGGCCCCGGAGACAAAGGAAGAGCACCAAACCTTTGTTGTTGTGATGGGGGTGTTGACTTGGCCCTGTTTGTTTTCTCGGTAAGTTACCACGCGGTAACTTGCCCGATCGACATTGACCTCAAGCTGTAAACTTTTGTCATCTCAAACCAACCAAGAACTAACGAGAACCACTAGATAAACTCAAACCAAAACAATGGAAACACCCAAGGTCCATGAGATGGAAACTGAACCAACCAACGAAGTCGAACGGAGACCATCCATGGAAGAACAGGCCGCCCTCTACCACAAATTCAGATCGATCAGGATGACCACGGGTCAGACCTGGTATCTCATACATCAGCAATGGTTCAACAACTGGTCAACGGCAGCCGGGATAGTCGAAACAGACTCACCACCACCACTGCCATCATCATCAAACCTCAACATCACCCCGATCGATAACTCTGAACTACTCGATCACAGTCACCAGCTAAGATTCGGTATCTCGATCGGAATCGACTGCGAAATCCTACCCGAAGAGTTCTGGAGCCTGCTCGTCAAATGGTATGGACTCAAACACCCATCACATGCGATCCCGCGCGCCGTGATCGCCCCTAGCGGCCCATCGAGCGAATCCGTTGAATTCTATCCGCCCTGCTTCGTTTTCCATCTCTTACTACCCACCTCAGAAATAGAAGAACTTCACTCAGACCAATACGACTTGGCGCTCATCAGGAGTCTTCCCAAGCCGGCCATCCAAAAGAATTACTCGATCGCTTACTCTATCGGCGACCTGAAACGGGAACTAACCAACAATCTATTCCCAACCGGTCTGCTCAACCGACCTATCAAGCTCTGGTCGATACATAGTCCGCCATCCGATCCCAACCAGCTCATCATTAGCGCGGTCGAATTTGCATCTCTCGAGACTCAGCTCGTCGACCCCTCCTCAGGCGATACAGCCGACCTCAACGAGGCCCTACTCACCGACCCCGTGAACGTGCTTGCGATCGAACATCAGGATTCAAATGGTCATTGGCTCGTTCAACCAGCCAAGAAGCCCGCCCCGCCATCCACTCCCCCCCAGGACGATGAACAATCTTCTTCGGGTGCCGTCTTTGGTGGTCAGGAGTGGCTCGATCGCATGGAAAAGCTGAACCAGGCTAACCTCCTTGACCCCAAGTTCTCTCTCACCTCACCTAATTCCGATCTCAGTCTCGCCGCGTCAGTTCTCATTTCTCTCCCCCTTGGTGTCGTTTTTGTTTTGCTCAGCTGCTTCTTTCGCTTCTCTAGTTGCGCTGCCGCCAGTGGCGCGCTTAAGTCTCGTGGTATCAGAGGTTTGGTAGGACTGACAAACTTGGGTAATACTTGCTGTTAGTGTAAATGATTTCTTTTTTTTTCTTTCCTTGGCCCCATCATCCTAAAGATCAAACTAATAATCCCTTCCCATGCCCCCCACCTCAAAAAACACCAGTTATGAACTCTGCGTTACAATGTTTAAGTAACTGTCCAGAGTTGAAGAACTACCTCTTATCGAGAGTTTACATCAATGAGCTCAATCGGACCAACCCATTAGGAATGGGAGGCAAGGTCGCAGAAACTTTTGGACAACTGATTGAGCGAATGTGGTCGAGTGAGTACGAAGTGAACAGTCGGACGAACGGATGTGGGACATCGAGCGGACCGGTGAGCTATAACTCCTCACACCAATCAATCTCCCCACGCGAGTTCAAGTCGATTGTCGGTCGGTTCAACTCGCTATTCCTTGGTTATGGCCAACAAGACTCCCAAGAACTTCTCACGTTCCTCTTGGACGCTTTACACGAAGACCTCAACCGGGTCAAGGTTAAACCTTTCGACGAAATCCCAGATTACGATGACCAAAACTCAGCTAATGATCCCCTCCTCGAGGCTGAGAAAATCCTTAAACTCGCTAAGACTTGTTGGAACCTTTATCGTAGACGAAACGATTCTGTTATTGTTGATCTCTTTCAGGGCCAATATAAATCAACTCTCATTTGTCCTGATTGTAACAAAGTGGAGTTTATTATCTCTTGCTGCCACACTCATGTTCACAACATCAAAGCTGACTTTTTAAATTCGGACGTGGGGGCATGCTGTTATTCAGGTAGCGATTAAATTTGATGAAATTATGTATCTGACACTACAGTTACCGATCAACAAGAAATTCAAGGGGACGATTTATTTCGTTCCATTAGACCCAAATAAACCGAGGATCAAAGTAGTTTATCAATTAAACAAAGACTCAACTATCCGACAGTTAAAACAACACATCGGTCAGATAATAAGTGCAGACCCGGATCGAGTTAAGCCTCAGTTTTTTTCTTTTCTTCGATTGCAATGCGAATAATCTGAGACTCACTAAACATGAAATTACCCATTCAGATGGCTGTTGTTGAGGATTGGTCGGGTAAACCTTGGAAGATTTGGCAAGATACGGATTCACTGGAATCTGTTACGGAGAGAGATGTCATAAATGTATTTGAAACACCACTCCCGTTTGCGGCACTGAACTCGGGTGTTTATCACGCGAATGGAGAAGAGGAGGCGGATCTATTGATCCCGGTAGTTTCGTATCGGCCGGCGGAGCGGACAAACGTGGGCAGTAGTATGATCATACACAAGCCATCGCACATGGCCTTTGGGGTGTTTTTTGTGGCGAGGATCTCGGCGAAGGACCGATTAAGTGCCCGGACGGTTTACGATGCAATTGCGCGGGAGTATGCCCGGTACACCACCCAGGCCGACGAGCTCTTCGAACACAATGAGGACGAAGACGTCGAAATGAAGGAAGCCGGTGCCGAGGCTGAATCCTCCTCCTCCCTCCCCGTCCAGCGCGCCGTGCGTAACCTCTTCAAGGTGTCAGTCCCCAAAAGACCCTGCTCAACCGTCTTCCCAACCTCGAACGCGATGGGAAACGCGACGATCGAGCTTGACGAGCGCGTCAAACTCAATTCTTCCAAGGCCCCAGTCGGACCCGCTCCCGCACCCGCTGTCACTGAAGATGTGACCGAGTCTAATGGGCCTGAATTCGAAACAGATGAAAACGAGGACCTGTACGAAGATAAGTCGGCTCCACCCGAGGCCGCCTCATCCTCGTCTCCCTCTCCAACGGGCCCGGTAGTCTTTGAGGGAGATTACTTCGAATGTGAATGGACTCCCAGTGCCATGGGCCATTTCTTCGGGCTGGACAAGACTCTACCTAATTCGAAAAACTGGATCGATCCGCCGTTGATCGAGGATCCTGAACTGGTGACCTCGCGACTAGCTGAACAGACCAAGAAACCGGGGGAGTTAACGATCGAAGAGTGTTTCAGGGACTTCTCAAAACCGGAAAAGCTTGGCTCGGATGATAAATGGTATTGTCCACGTTGTAAAAACCATGTTCAAGCCACCAAACAGATGCAGATTTGGAAAGTCCCCGATATCTTGGTCGTCCATTTTAAGCGCTTCAGTTCGGCTAGAACTTCTTATGGACGCTCCTCGAAAGTGGATAATTTTGTTGACTTTCCGATCGAGGGTCTCGATCTCTCTAACGAAGTTGAAGGGATTAAAGTGATCCGTGAACTCAAAAAGCACAAACGGAATCTCAGGAATCGTGGTCCTGATGATAATGATAATAATGATCTTCCGCAGATATTAGTCGATTCTTCTACCCAGCAGTCGGACTCATCGAAGCCTATAGAAGAAAAGGATAATAACGATCCCGACGACGCGATTGAGGAAGACCAGCAAATAGATGAATTACTGCCTGAGCCTGACCAACGACCAGATGATAATCAGAAACTCGACCACGAACCAAAAGAGGCCGTGATTGCTGATGCCGTGGCTGTTGAGGAAGAAGAAGAAGAGGAGGAGGAAAGCTTGATCTATGATCTATTCGCAGTCGATAATCATTTTGGCGGTTTAGGCGGAGGTCATTATACCGCCTTTGCTAAAAATGAAGACGATGGAAAATGGCACAATTATGATGATGTAGGGTTTTCTCTCTGTTTTGATACATACCCCCTCCCCATTTCAATACTAAAATTTTCTTCTCCTTACAGTCACACGTTACAGAAGTCAGCTCGCCAGAAAAGGTCAAAAGTTCTGCGGCCTATCTCTTATTCTATCGCCGAAGAACCAGTCGAAAGTTAGGATTAAAAACGCACGGGATTGTGAGTTCGGCGATGCAATCCCGCGATATTTCGGCGACGCCCAGTGTTGCGAATTCGATTGGGGCAGGAAGAGGGAAAGTAAAAAGTAGTGGAAGTAGTTCGTCGGGAGGTTCTGTGGTGGTTGGCAAGCCTGCTCATCGAGCAAATCCTGGACTAGAAGCAGGATCGTCAGGATCGAGCCGAGATTTCCGGCCTGTTTTTTCGTCAGAAGAGGAAACAGGAGGAGGAGCAGAAGAGATCGGATCGTCGGTGGGCGAGGTGGGACGAGACAGCGGCTCGCTCAGATCTGAGCCCTCTTTTTCGGACCTCCCCGAACCTCCGGTCTCTAGACCCGTCTCAGATTCTTCTTCCTCCTCATCTGGTCACTCCAATCACTCTGATCTTCTCGCCAGTCATGATTCGAGAAATAGGCGTGAGGAGGTCGCTGACCATCCGGCCTTTCTCTGCATTCAGCCCCTGTACCGCCCCCTCCCCCTCCCCCTTATAAACCACCTTCTTAATTGCCTCCTCTGGGCCTTCTCTCCCATTCTCCTTCCCCCAGCTCTCTTTCTTATCTTTGATTTTGTCTCCTTGCATCATTTTCCTTATGAACGAGTTTTGGACGTAACTTGAGTTTATTCATACTATTCTTATCATCTCCTCACTACATCTCATCATCAACTTAACTAGACTTGTTTTCTTAACGAAAGCTGTTGAGTTTTCCCTTTTCTTTTTAAAGATAATGAGTAAGAAATTTACGGTTTTTAACGTCCCATTCTTGAGTGCAAACTTGCCGGAAAGGACGTCGACTTGGTGGGAGTCCTAGTCCGAGAGAATTGACTAACGGCCGGGCGTTTTGTGTTGGACTCCCCAAAAAGGACTGACGAAATCAGATGTCACAATTGCAAAATCATGAGCAAGTGGCTGGTGCTTGGGTCGGTAGTTTGATGGGACAGGAAGACAGATGGTGGAAAGCCGCTGCTGGACACCGAAGATATCTTTGGCAACTCGAAGTTGTAATCGTCTTCAAGAACGAGAGAGACAAAGGGCACGTCATGAAGGAGAGTTGCACGTAATTGTTTATGTTGGTAATTTGTCTATCCAGGTAAACAAACAAAGATAGTCGAACAATGGGCGAGGATGTGAGAATAACAGATACAGACGTCGCATACATGATTGTGGCGCAGGGGCAAAGGATCACCCAGAGACCCAGGAGAGAAAGACAAGGGAGTGGGGTTCTATTTCCTGCCAAAGGGCCCATTGGCGCCGTTGGGGATTAAAGCCGTTGTTGAACCCGGGTTGGGCGAGTCCACCATTGTCGAAACCGAGGCCGCTGTTGAAAGTGGATCCGAGAGTTTCGGTTGGAGCTGGAGCTGGAGCTGTCACACCCGCTGTTGACGCTGCTTGCCCCAGGGGCTGGATGTGGCTTGGTAGAATCTGTTGTTGTTTGCTGGGCGGCTTGCTGGTCGTAACTGCTGGCAAAAGCTCGGGGGCTGTGTCTGTGGGAAGGAACGGAGAAGCAAGTGAGAAAAAGCAGAAGCAAACCTAACTGTAAGAGTTACGACTGCACTGCACGGGGGAAGCCATGGCAGCTGCAAGCAAGGGAGGAAGAAGTGACACGCTGGGTTAGTTCCAGAGGGTGAAAGGCTTCAGCGCAAAAGGTTTGGAAACGCACTGGCAGCCAAAAAGCAAATAGCGTAGACAGTGGAAAGCATCGTGGAGGTTGTTTGTTTATTCGTTTGTTCGAAATGAAGGACTGTTGGATGGGGTTGGGTGATGATTTGACTTGAGTAAAGGATGGTATGGGTGAGATCTGAGGAGGGATTGAAAGCTGCTTTATAGGTTTTTCTGGAGCCTACAACTATGAACCAGATTTGCCTGGCTACGTTAAAGAGTCTAGACATCAAGAAGAGATCACCTCAGGAAACCGCAGGCACAACCTCCACTCTTCTTTTTTCTCCCAGCTTACATATGGTTGCCACTTTCACCCGGCGCTCCGGGGATACCAACTTGCAAATCCTCATGGCGGCCATCAACGTAGCTTTCTTCGATAAACCATCCCATAAATGCATAAATAATTTGGTTACAGCATGATCCATCACAACAGTGTGATGAGGTAACAAAGATCAAAGAATGTGGATTGCTATTTCAGGGTACATCTTGAGATGAGCCGAATGCAACTGCTGGTCACAACCGTAGCATGCAAACAATGTTGCAGCAGCATGAGCACACCAGGGAATAACAACAGTTAAAAGCCAGTTCACCTTGCCTGATTCTCCAGCCACATTGCTCGGTGTCTATTCATTGCTTTCTCTCAATCGCCGGTAGGGCATACACTCATCGAATTTGTACTTGGGCTGCCAATACCCCTCCATCCTCCAGCTTCCCCACCACCTCATAGCACCTCTCCCGAAATAAGATCATGACAACAGCTGGGCAGGTAAGACACAAACCTTTGCTTGTTCTTCAAGTTTTCCAGGAGAGAATTTGCTCTCTTCACTGCCGACCATCCGACTGCCAGCATCTCAGTGATAAGCAAATCCATTTCTGTCCGATTCATCTCGCGAGCATCTTTCACTGCCGAGAAGGTAGGTGATTTGGTCCGTATTTCGCCCAGACACTGAAGCTCAAGCATCTCGCATATAGTATGTGCGAGATCCTTGAAATTCTCGGCGGCCTTGACCGACATTGTTGCACTTAACTGCCGCCTCGCCCTGACCCTCAACAGCGACTTAAAAGCCTCTGCAAAGCAGTCAGACCGCTTCTGAATGATCTAAGGTTTCCAAATTCACAAGCACCCTCGGCCAACTCGACTTCGCTAGATTCGTTGTTTTGAGACGGCCCAGATTGTTGGGACACTTGAGGTTCAGCATGGCATGTGTATGTCCTGTCAAAGTTGATTGGTTCCTTTGATTTGGTAAGTTGAGGGTGTGCTGTTAAGAACTCAATCTCATCATCTGAATCCAAGCGGGAATGTTTGTTGACATGTGAGTAAGGCAAATTGGTCGCCCATATTGCTTGCCTAGTTGCAGGTGTGCAGCAGTGATGATCTCTATGTCGTCATCCAAATGCTTGCAAGAGCGTTTTGCTGGATGGGTGCTGGCTACAACATGGAGATGAGGTGAACGGTGCCGTCCACCATGTTGGTTGATGCATTCGATTCTGAGGTTTGACTCAACTGAGTCCAGTCGCGGGGTAGTTGACCCACCTACAAGGTAATCACAAGTCATGGTGGCGGGCCTGATGACTACACGTTCAACAATCAGGCGCTTTGAATACCGTGCCAGATAGAACATGTGCTTGCAAGCACTGCCATGTCTTTTGACGTGACAAAGCACCTGGGATTACTGCTAATTTGCCCGGTCGATAGGTGATGGTAAAATGAAATTTGGAAAGAAATTCAGACCATCGAATTTGCCTGCAAGTAAGAACTTTAGTGCTTGTGAAATATTTAAGAGCGTTATGATCAGTCAATATCTCAAATGGTTCGAGAAGACTGAGCAAATAAGAGCGCCATTTCTTCAAGCAATGGATAATTGCAAGAAGTTCCTTATCATGAATCTCATAATTGAGTTCAGCGGATTGTAGCTTCCTTGATTCGAAGGCTACAGGGTGAAAGTGCTTCAAAGAAGCGGAGAGTTGAGAAATAACACCTGCAACTGCGTAATCACTAGCGTCTGTTTTGACAATAGTCTTACACTTCTCACTGAAGTGAGCCAGGATGGGTGCTGAAGTAAAAGCTTTCTTGAGAGTGTTAAACTCTCGTTCTGCTTTGACTGTAAAAACAAAAGGAATATCCTTTCGAAGAAGATTAGTAAGGTTCACAATAGTTTTGGAGTAATTCTTTATAAATTTGTGATAAAAATTAGCAAAACCAAGGAATCCTTGAAGTGTTTTAACACTGGAAGGTTTGGGCCAGTCTAAGACCTTTTGACATTTGTCAGGGTCCATAGCGATACCGTCTGTGGAGACGATAACCCCGAGGAAGTGAAGCAAAGAATTATGAAATTCCCATTTTGATAATTTCACAAACAAATTGTTAGCTCAAAGTCGTCGAAGCACTTCCTTGATATGGGAAGTGTGATCTTTGAGGGTTTTTGAGTAAACAAGAATATCATCGAGGTATACTACTACATATACTTTGACAATGTCAGCAAAGATAACATTGACAAAATTCTGAAAAGTAGAAGGAGCATTGCAAAGCCCAAAAGGCATTACAGTATACTCAAAGCTACCAAAACGAGTTCTCATGGCAGTAAGCCATTCATGCCCTTTGGCAATCTGAATCAAATTGTACGCTCCTCAAAGTTCGAACTTTGGGAAGTGAGTAGCTCCATGAAAAAGTGTTAAGAGATGGGCCATAGGAGGCACTGGATAAGCATTCTTACGAGTGACATTGTTCAGTTTTCTGTAATCAACGCAAAGTCGAAGAGAACCATCTTTTTTAGGAACAAAGAGAACAGGCAAGCCTGTATTCAACTTGCTTGGTCGAAGGAAACCTTTTTCTACATTTTCCGCAATGTAGTCTTGAAGCTCAGAAGATTCCTGCTTCGAAAGAGAATAGACTGGGCCAGGCGGAGGCGCCAGACCTGTAAGTTTGATCTGATGATCATCAGGCCTATGAGGAGGGAGTTTATCCGCTTGGATAGGAGAATAACCATCAGCAAATTCATGGTAGATGCTTGGAAGTGTCTGTTGAATGGTTTTGAGGTCTTCAAAGTCATCATCATCTTTGAGGCTTGGTATAGCCGTCAAAGGAGGATGAGACAAGATCAGGGAGTACAAAAAACCTTTTAATGAAGGTAAGTCCCTCTCTTCAAAGAAGGATGGGAAAGATAAGTTAGAGCAATAAGCAATTACTCTGTGATCATTCGAAGAAACGGAAGAGGGAAATTCAGGATATTTGAAGTCTCCTGGCGGAAAAGTTTCATCTAACTCAATGGAACGGTCAGGTAAGCTGTTTAAGTCTTGTTTTACGGAAGAAGAGAGGTTAGTTGATTGGGATGCTTCTGTTCAAAGGTTAATTACTCCTTCTCTCCAGTTAACATCTGGATTCCAATGAACCAGAAAGTCATGGCCAAGTATGGTGTCATCCATTCCTTGGGCATCCAGGACTATGAGATCCCATTCAAAGCTGGGGAAAGATTTGAATTGAAAAGTCCACCTTGCCTTCTTCGAGACCCAAAAGCTGGGGTCCTTTGAAGAACTTACCAAGAAAACCGGGAATCTAGGTATCTCAGTGAGCGACAGGGACTGTGATTTAACAAAGGAAGAACTAATGAAAGAAACATTAGCTATAGAATCCAGTAGGACTCTGTAAGGTTGATTTGAAGAATCAAAAAGGATAAATCTCGAACTTGGGACACTGTTAGTGGCCTCACAAGCTCAAAGGTTTACTCGCGGGAAATGAAGAAGTGAGTAGTTTTCTTTGCAAGTCTTAAGAGAACTACAATCTAATTTTTTGACAACTTAGCTGCTTCATGGGCAATTATTTTTGAACAAGCATCTAATTGATGCTTTCCCCCACAATACATACATAACCCATCCTTCTCCCTCCTTGCCTGCTCCTCTGACTTGAGGTTACCCTCGGTGTTGAGTACCTTTGTGATCTCTTGAGGCATTTTGGTTCAAGCTTGAGGGTGTGTTGGGGTTGAGGGTTTGGGTTGGTGAGGTTTCTTCAAAGCTGGTTTGTTTGAAGATTGCTTCAAAGGTTCGTCCAATTTTGAATGAGTTGCCTCGGTCTTCTTGGATTGAGACTTGTCGTCATAGCAGTTGTCCAACTCGATTGTTTGATTGATTAACTGTTGGAGTGTCGAAAGTCGATGACCACTGAAAGCGAGCTGATCAGTGATTTGGGCCGGTAGTCCTTTTCAAAAGTGAAATACCAGAGCCGCGTTGTTCCAGTCGATATGCAATTGGAGGACTTGAAACTGGGAGATGTAAGTCGAGGCCTTGCCGGTGTCCTTCATTGAAAGAGAGTTGAGTTCGAACTCCGCATTGCGAACTTCATTTGGGTCCCCAAACAGGGTGAACAACTGTTGTTTGAATCTGTCCCAGTTGTTGAGGATACAGTCCGGATTCTTGCTGCCGAGGAGTTCGAGGTAAGGTTTGAACCATTGAGAGGCTCAACCTCCCAAATAGGATGAAGCATACAACACCTTCTGTTGATCGAGGGAGAAGGTGGCGGGTGTTGAAACTCGTCAAGCCCTCAAGATACTTAAGCCCCCAAGAATTCTCAGACCAAACCTAATCTCGGTCACTCACTCGCTCTCACTCTTCCTTGTCACTCACTCACTCTCACTCCTTCTTTTCCCTCGACTTTTCCTTCAAATCTCTTCTTTTCCCTCAATACTTCTTCTCATCATCCTCTCTCCAAAAATAATCAAATACTCCAAATCCCTTTCTTCATTCTCCTTTTTCCTTATCCTCCTTATCCCTACCTCTCTTCATCATCATCAATCACAAATACTCAATTGCGGTCTCACTCAAAATAGACCAACTACAATCTATCTCCTGCGGTCAATAGCTTAGGCCTACTACATCTCAATCTCACTTGACTCGTCCTTTCAACTTGGTGAGAAATGAAGCATCAAGACTTCTCACTTCTACTGTTTTTCAATCTTCTCTTCTAACAATTACTAACATGTTTATCTATCTCAGTCCTGTGCTTCTGTCCTGTCTATCTCATTGTTCTCTAGTTGTCTGCTCATAATTACTATATCTTACTCGGGTATGCATCTCTGTTCTTATTTGCTTCTTTCTTCTTTTTTCTAACCTCATTTTGTTAGTATTCTGGTCTTTGTTCTTAAGCAATTCAATTATAGGTCCTTTAGCGGGGTCGTTAGAGAAAAGGGTTTTGCAAGACTGTAAGAAGCCTCGCAACTTTGAAGAATTTTTGCCGTCGAACTTGTCCAGGGCCTTCATTCCAGGGGTTCGGAACTTCGGCACCCCACTACTGCCTTCGGTCTTCTTCAAGGCTTGGATGAGGGCAACTAATATTGCTGAAGGTGATTCATTGGAGGCCTGATTGTGATCTTTGGAGTCCGAAGGAGGCGGTGGTTGGCTAGGGGATTCCCGTCTTCGAGGGCGACCTCAATTGGTGGAAACCCCAGGGTGAGTTGAAGATCCATCCGAATCAGATAGGTTCAACAATGGATCAATGGGAGCGTTCCGATTGCGAGTGGATGGAGGGACTTGTCCAGTCAAGGGTTGACTGTTGGTTGGAGTTCTTTGAGCTCATCAACAATCAATGTCTTGGTTGAGCTGATGTTCAGCGGGGCCAAGGGACCTAGTTTGAACAGGGGTACGTTGCATTACAGGGAGAAATTACAACAGTGAAGCTGTTGTAGCAACAAACACAGATGGAAAGGTCTGTAAGTTTGTCGGATTGAGTTAACTATAATACTGTCATGCAACCAACCCAACGTACTAAGGGGATTTAGCTGGTTGAAGCGCAAAGGAGAAATGAGGCTAGGGTCGTCAAAGGTAAGTTCAAAGATAAGTTCAAAGATAAGTTCGAAGATAAAATGCTCAAGGAAGTCTATGAGCACAACTCAAGGTAATGGGTCAAGTTGGACTCAGAGGGTTTGATGCGTAAATAATCTTTTATTATAATTAACTGAGGAAAAGAGAATGAAGAGCAAAGTACAATAGTATTTATATTCATAAAAACTACTTGTTGAATCTGGGTGATGAATGAGTGTCGAGGTAAAATACAAGTGTGGAGTAAATACACGGATATGAAAGATGTGCCAATGAGGTTGAAACAACAATGCTATGACTATAACTATGATTGATTTGAACATGTGATAGAAATGAACTTTGAACAGGGGAGTGATGAGTGAATCCTAGGTGATAAGGTAAGGTTAAGTGCGAGGCTTGATAAAAGAGGGTAAGTGCCAGGCTGAGAGTTCAGATCTTGAGTGCTAATCAAAGAAGGGTTATTGATTAGTTCGAAGATACTGAGGATCACCGGATTAAGCAATTCCTAGCTTTTTAGAAATGCTGGTTTGAAGGAGCTGACTAAATGTCAAAGATGTTCGTTGAGTTAAGTGTCACGCTATTACATTTGAATTGAAATAAATGTGGAAGATGCATTTGTTGAAGCATTTCAAAACTGAATATGCATTCGAGCCTGAGGATGCATTTTAAAGATTGATGAGTAGTCGAAGCTGAGCTCAGTGGTTGCAGCGTGAATGAGGAAATCACCTGAGTCAATGAGATGTGGTGTGTATGTAAACCATCCTTGACTGTTCAGGTGTGTAGTCCACATCTTGAGTGATGTGAAGACGTTAGGATCTCTCCGGGCCAATACTTTGGTGTGAGTACCAATCAAATACCGGACATGGTTGTACTTTATTTTTCGGCCTTCAGGCTTGATCCTGTGCCGGTCGTCCTACACAACATAATTGAATGAATTAGAAACTCTTATTGCAGTGATTTTTCAAGTGAGGCATGCAACAACAAGAGTGTAGCTTACAGGCAAAACACTTGGTGCATTAAGGAGCCGATGGATGTCCTTCCACTTGAGTCCAGCAAGTACCTTGTCTGTAAGCCACCGTTCAACAACAATAGGGGAGCGGCACATCCCCATGTCTTTGACTGAATACGGATCATGGTTGTGCTGCCAGAACCACTCAACGCGTAAGGTATCTGTAGCTGCATGGTGCATAATCCAGAATCTGGCCTGGCAGTTGCACTTGATTGAGGGGTTGTTGTGCTTCCAAGAGTTGATAAGCGCATGATGGACACCTCGGCAAGGGCAACTGTAGTCCAACCGGAAGTGATATTCAGCTGGACGTCCATTTCACTTGCTGGATCCAATGGGAGGTATGGCATTTTGACAGACCCTTTGTGAGTTCCATCTTACTGTAGATTGCATGGCATTAACAAAGGTTAGAGCATCTTTTTGAGAGTTCCCAGGAATGGTGAAGCAATGGGTGTTTGAGGGGAAAGTTGGAGGTAATCTGTTGAGTCTCCGGACCATTCTCAAGTTATTTAAGGGTAGCCAAGACCCTGGGGATACTGGAAGTTCTTCTGTGAAAGGAAGTGGTACAAATGAGAAGATATTTTCTACAAAGGGGTACTGGTTGGAGTGAGTTGGTGGGGGTCCGATCTCAGTTATTATTTCTTCAACACTAGTCAAAGGAGCATTATTCATGTATAATTCAAGTGAGATGGACTCTAGTTCAAGAAAAATTGGAGGGAGGTTTTGGTTGGGAAATACACTATAGATATAGAGCTCAGTTGAAATGGAAGCTTTGACAGGTTAATTGAGTTATTAAAAAGGTAAGTGGAAGATGGCTCCGGGCCGTTTGGACTGCAAGGGAAAATGGGATGAGTGGTTACTAAAATGTAGAGTAACTGTTGATTTTATAGCTGCGACGGTGCCAACAGCCTCCTCTCGTGTTAACCTCACTTGTCAAGTTGTGATGACTCTATACAGTCTCACACACTGACCATTTTTGCATGCAATGGTCAGAACTCAGGAGTTCTGGTGGTGACTGTCTGCTTTGGGATGCTCACCCTCACCATGGTGAATATCTTACTAATTCCCCCAAATGGGAAAGAGCATAACTCCTGGTTACCCAGGCGGATCAACCCAGTTGGGAGTTATTGAGGAATTTTTCAAGGGGCACCATCGGAGTTTCCTGAGTGACTCCAAACTTTGGGATGTAAAAGATTGCCGACAAGTTTGCCCCGCACCATCCACCCTTGCCACTCGCAAAACCTGAAGAGGCAAATGAACCAAACTGCCCTGGAAACGGAGTTTGGACACCTGATGTACATTTGGTAGAGTCAGACGCCCAAATGGCCCATACACCTGCAATCAATAAAACCGTCTTCACCGTAGATTGAGTATGTGTTCTCAATAGAAGGTGTAGGGATTGGGTCTAGCGGAGAGTTTTCATCCAATAGCTTTGGTCATCAAGGGCCCGGGTATTACAGGGAATGACCGGACGTCTCCAAAATCACCCAAATCCATTCTGCCAACGGTACCCGGCGAGGCACACAATACACAATGTATTGGACATCTGGTCCCGGAGGCGGCGCCAGGGAAGTGCTGCCACTCAGGGACATCCAACCCTTGCTCAAGTACATCCCTGGTGCAAGGTAAGATCTTTGCTGTTCATGGGGGTTTCGGAAGTATTTTTCTGCATTCATCCGTGTGCATGTTGCCTACCACTTTCTAGGCAACATCAGAAGCTGTGGAAGTAAGAATGAGTCATCTGTCTGGAGATAATCACAGATCCGTCTCAATACAAGGAAATTATTGGTGCAGAGCTTCCACGAATTTCAGTTTCCAAGCGCTTGACCAGTGGAGATTGGGTCAATGTGCTACCTGTGCAGCTTTTTCAGCTCATACATTTCTAATTGCCAACTGTTCAAGTCAAAACAGTGGAGTCAAGCTGTGGTGAGCAGGTTTTGTGTGATATTGCGAGTGAGGTAGGTGAGAGCCACAGGAAAATCACTGCCCACGGTTGCAGAGGGAATAGATACAGCCATTGAAATACATGATTATGTGAAACAGGGGTAGGGTCAAGAAGACATCCAGGAGACAAAAGAGTAACAGAAGTGGGGTTCTATTTGAAGTCAAAGGGACCATTGGCGCCGTTGGGGATGAAGCCGTTGTTGAAGCCGGGTTGGGCGAATCCACCATTGTTGAAACCAAGGCCGCTGTTGAAAGTGGATCCGGAGTTTTGGGCTGAGCTGGAGCTGGAGCTGTCACCGCTTTTGACGCTGCTGCCCCAGGGGCTGGATGTGGCTTGGTAGAATCTGTTGTTGTTTGCTTGGTTGGCTTGCTGGTCGTAACTGCTTGCAGAAGCTCGGGGGCTGTGTCTGGTGGGAAGGATACTCAAGTCAGCACAAGCTGATGTGGAACAAACTGACGGAAGTTACCCACAAGACAGGTGAAGCAATGGCAGCTGAAAGGAAGGGAAGAACAAGCAACACAGTAGGTTAGTTCCAGGGGGTGAAAGCCTTCAGCGCAAAAAGTTTGTAAACGCACTGGTAGCCAAAAAGCAAACAACATAGACAGTGGAGAGCATTGTGGCAGGTGGTAGGTTTCTGTTTGTTTGTTCGAAATGAAGGACTGTTGGAAGGGGTTGGGTGATGATTGGACTTGGGTAAAGGATGATGGGGGTGATGAGAAGGAACAATTGAAAGCTCATTTTATAGATGTTTTCTGGAGCCTACAACCTTGAATCAGATCTGCCTAGCTACGTTAAAGAGTCTAGACATCAAGAAGAGATCACCTTAGGAAACCGCAGGCACAACCTCCACTCTTCTGTTTCTCCAAGCTTACATATGGTTGCCACTTTCACCCAGCGCTCCTAGGATACCAAATTGCAAGGCCTCTAGTGGTCATCAATGTAGCTATGTTTGATATTTGAATGATTGAAGCCTCTACCCTGTCAGAGTCCGCTGAGGCTCCTCAAATATGGCAATGCGAAAAATTGCCAAACAGTTCAATTCAATTCAAGCCACCCACATTTGCCTTTTGGAAACCCCCAAGACAAAAATGTGGCCACCCCTAAGAGCAGTTCCACGATAGTCCCATGCCGGTGGAGATCCAAAATCCAATGCAAATCCACCCACGGTCCAAGATGGGCCAGGTTGTCAACAGGAGTCTCCAAATATCTTTTCGCCACCGTTTGTCTGCATATTGTCTGCCACGTTTCTGATTGTCAACCACTGACGCCTGAGGCAAGGCTAATCACGGTTGGTTCTACGGCGGGCTACAACTGCTACTCCGTGAAAATAGATGCCCGATCGTGACCTTGAAATGAATGTGAAGTTTGAGAAATAAGTTCACTTGATTGTGTTGCATAATTGGCAAGTTAGGGACCACCAGCTTCATCTCCTCCAAGTAACAATGGTCAAGTGTAGATCTGTTGAACAGAAGTGGTGTGTATTTGCGAGTGGGATGTCTGTCAAATGCATAAAAGTAGATGTGCTCAAGGTAGCAAGGGTGGGACTGTCAGCCTCCCTGATGCCAAGGACAAGTCCTTCTAGCTACAGGTGGTGCAAGGATAGATGGAAAGAGTATATAAACTCTGGGTAAGGTACAAAGTTGCGATTCCCAAAAGGTATGGGGGAAGTGTGACGTAAAAATTGAGAGAAAAATAGGGTAATAATTATATTAAATAAATTTAATATAATTAAAACCAGAGGGGCCTGATAAATCAGGGGTGGTTTAGATCCCTCTAAGGTATCTTACAAATAAATTGCAGAGGATTTAGGTACCTGGAACACTGGGGCCTGTTGGAACAGGGGTGGTTTAATCCCAGGAAAGGAAAGTGGGGAATATCTTCAAGAAAAGGGTTATTACTTACTAGTAATAAACCTTGAGGTATCTTGGGGATATTCTGGGTGGAACTGGACAGTTTGAAGCGCTTGGGTGGATGGATGGTGGAGCTGGATGGTCACTGTGAAGTTGTTGGGGAAGACAGGGCTAAAGAATAACTACTAAGAAGCTTACCAGACTGTGTTATAAAGATATATATCTAATAAGAAGTGGGTAAGGTTGTTAGTGGGTATTGGTAAGCATGAGGAGCCTTCTTTGGGCGGTTGAAGAGCTCCTTAAATAGTCTTGAGTTCCCCCTGGGGACCCTGTAGGTATTATTGGCCAACTTGTGGGATCTTTGGACCACATTTTGGCCATTTTTGCTTCCTTGGTGACGCTTCAGCAGCCCCTGCTTTGAGTACACGTCACCAATTGATTTTATTAATGTATTTTATTATTATTTATTTATTTATATTGACTTACAGTCTGTAGTACATTAATACTGTTTGTTATAGATTTAATACTAGTGGCTTATTTGTATTTATAATAAGCCACAGTATTGTTTGTACTGTTTATTCACTCAATATATTTTAATTACATGTATAAATAAATAATACCATTCAATATATTTAATTACTTAGTCCCCAGTACTCTTCATTACATATGTAACATATGTAATGAGGTCACTGGGGCATGTTTTTGCTGATTTGGGTGTACCTGAGTGACTGTGGAGTCCGCGTGCCAAGCTGAGAGCCTGTAAGGGGCTTAATGCTTGCGCGGGGGCTTATATCCCAACTTTGGCGCGGGCTTTCAGTCACGCGGGTTGAACTTCAAGTTCTGCGGACTGCGGTACGCGGGGTTTGAGTAAAACACGGTGTATTTACACTATCTCCCCTAATTTACACAACACCTCATTTCTGTGACTGGAAATGGGGTTTAAGCATATGTATTTATATATATAAGCATTGATTAATGCAAGTGCCTTTTTTATTAAAGGTACTTGCTAATTCTTATTTGCTAATTTACATAGTGAATTGGAGTGAGAATTAGGGGTACCTGTGAGTGAGGTACCCTAGGTTAATTTTAGTGTAGATTCAGAATATCAAATAATATTCTAACTATTATTTGACATTCTATATTTTTTTATAATAATTCTTGTAGAAAACTTGTGACAGGTTGCTCTGTCATAGTAGCAAGCTGACAGGGACTGGGAGTGAGCCTATTGGAAAAGGTGTGAGGATTTTAAGTTACAACAGATGGTGCAAGAGAAAGGAAAATGTGAACAGAATCTGGTGTCACTTGTGGAACAGGGTGGCACGACCAAATGAGGAGCAGAACTGAAGATTGTTATTATTTGGACAATGCTATATAAAATATCTTACAAGCTTCAAACTGCAGCTAATAATGTTTATCTTTATTCATTAAACTGAAAAGTTCTTTTGGAATGAGGAGACAGAATTATTGATTTGGATGCGCCTAATTAGAGCAATTAGAGCAAGCCTCTCAGACAAGACTAACTGATTGAGGAAGTACCTTTTTTACAGGACTTTAACCTTACCCAAACCACTTCAAACCATCAACCTACCTTAGTTACAACCCATAACCACCGTTAGTTCCACACCCAGGCTGACAAAAGGCAAGAGTAGTGTTATGAGAATGAAATTGAATAACATAATTATAAACACTTTACTTGATTCAGGTGCTTATGTATCTTGTGTTGGTACTAGATACTTGTCCCAAATAGACAAGGATTATAAATCTAAAATGATTAGTCCTGACAATAAAACTTGCAAAAGTTGTAACCAAAAACTTAATTACATAGGAAAAATTAACTATGATCTTACACTTGGCACAGTTTCTATGAACATGAATTTCATGGTAATGGAAGATATTAAAGCTCAATATTTCATAATTGGTAATAATTATTTACATGCTTATAAAATTAATCTGATCAACTCAGATCCCGATTATGTTACTATTAGAGATAGTACAGTACAGTATCATTATGATACTAGAAGTTCCTCTTCCTTTAATAATATTATTTCCTTTAAAAACCAAATAAAAGAGGAAGCTCATGTATATGAGAAACTGTCAAGTGACCAAGTTACCCAGTTGTACAATACCCTGTACATGAATATTGGTGCATTCAATACTCCTAAAGATGAGTTTGGAGCAATCAAAGGACATGAAGTTAACATTCAGTTGACCATTCAGAAACATTTTCCTCCAAGATTAAGGAGATCCCCTTATCCTGCTAGTCCTAGAAGCAGGGAAGCTATTAAAGAAAACATAGACACTTTACTAAAATTAAAAGTCCTTAGGAAAGTTACTCCAGGAGAAGAAGTTGATATTACTACACCTGTAATAATAGCTTGGCATAACAACAAGTCAAGACTTTGTGGTGATTTTAGAGCTTTAAATAGTGTTACTGTCCCAGACAGGTATCCTATGGCCAAGATTAATGAATCACTTACAAATTTGGCCAAAGCCAAATATATCTCTACAATGGATGTACTTAAAGGTTTTCATCAAAACACTGTCAGTGTTGAGAGTAGAAAATATCTCAGGATTATTTGCTACTTAGGTGTTTATGAATATTTAAGAATTCCCTTTGGTATTATAAATGCACCTCCACATTTCCAAAGAATGATGGATGTAGAATTCTACAATGAACTTAGAGAAGGTTGGTTGATTATCTACATAGATGATATTATTGTTTTCTCTCAAGATTGGGATGAACATCTTACTAGATTAGACCTAGTCCTTAAAAGGGCCATTAAAATGAATATGAAGATTTCTCTGCCCAAGTGCCACTTTGGGTTTAATGAACTCAAAGCCTTGGGACATGTAGTATCTGGTCTTACTTTGGGAATAGATCAAAATAGAGTGGCTGCTGTTCTACTCAAACCAGTACCCACTACTGTAAAAGAACTCCAAAGCTTTTTAGGCTTTATGAGTTATTACAGACAACATTTGAAAAATTATGCTTCCATATCTTCTAGTCTGACAAAACTTATCAGCCCTAGTGTAGTATTTGAAATGACTAAGGAAAGAATAGATGCATATAATACTTTAAAAGAAATGTTAACCACAGCCCCTGTGCTTTTTCACCCTGACCCTACTCAACCCTGCAAACTTTATGTAGATGCTAGTATGGAAGGATTAGGTGCAGCTTTGCACCAAGTTCAAATTAAAGATGACTTACCAGTTGAAGGACCTGTAGTCTTTATTTCTAGACAATTGAAAGATTCTGAAAGAAGATATGGTGCATCTCAACTAGAATGCCTTTGTTTGGTTTGGGCTTTAGAAAAATTGTACTATTATCTAGATGGATGTTTCTTTGAAGTCATAACAGATTGTACTGCTCTTAAGAGTCTTATTAATCTTAAGTCACCAAATAGACATATGCTGAGATGGCAAATCTCAATCCAAGAATGGAGAAGTTCTATGACTACAACTCATAGAGAAGGATTAATCCATAACAATGCTGATGCACTTAGTAGATGGTCTTTACCAAATACTCCAGATAATCCTGCATATGATGAGGAAAATATGGAAAGAGATTTACACATCATGGGCATTACAATTATTAGCCTCAAAGATGAATTCTTTGAAACAATTGTAGACAGTTACTACAATAACAAAAACACCACAATAATTGTAGAAGCTCTGAAATCAGAGTTCAAGGACATTGGTATTTTAAATGGTTTGGATCAACCTTGGAAAAGGAAATTTGATGAAAAAAGATTTGTTCTCCTAGATGGACTTCTCTATTATAAAAGCAACCATGCTTGTAGTCTTGTACTTAGATCACAAAATCATATTAATGAAATTTTATTTGAATGTCATGATGATATGTTTTCTGGCCACATGTCTACTGACAGAACCCTTGAAAGAGTAAGATCTGTAGCTTGGTGGTTTGATTGAAGAAAAGATGTTATAGAATACTGTTCTTCTTGTGACAGGTGTCAAAAAGCCAATAAAGCTACTGGTAAAAGACATGGTATGTTACAAGAAATTAATGAACCAAAATCCAGATGGGAAGTCATTAACATGGACTTTGTAAATGGATTACCTCCAGCAGGTAAAGAAAATTACAACTGTGTCTTAGTTGTAGTAGACAGATTCTCTAAGAGAGCAAGATTTGTTCCTTGCTTTAAAGAAAATAATGCAATGGATGTGGCTCTATTATTTTGGAATCATATCATTGCTGATGTAGGATGTCCTTCAGTCATTATTAGTGACAGAGATCCAAAATTCACTTCTGAATTTTGGGATAATTTTTTCAATTTAATGGGCACTAAATTAGCCTTTTCTACAGCTTATCACCCTCAGACAGATGGTTTAGATGAAAGAATGATACCAAATTTAGAAGACATGATTAAAAGATATTGTGCCTTTGGCCTTAGTTATAAAGATCAAGATGGTTTTACTCATGATTGGATATCTTTATTACCAGCCCTTGAATATGCATATAATTCAAGTAAACACTCAGTTACTGGAAAAATTCCTTTTGAGTTAGAAAGAGGATGGACTCCTTTTATGCCTGTAACTAGTGTTCTTAGTAAAACAGTACACATTCATCCAACATCTGAATCATTTTTGAATATGATGAACAAAGCTGAAAAACATGCTCAAGATTGTATCAAACAAGCAGTTGACTATAATAAGTCAAGATGGGATAAGACCCATAAAGAAGCTAACATTAAAGTTGGTGATCAAGTATTGATATCCACAATAAACTTTGCTAACATGGATGGTCCTAAGAAACTTAGAGACTCTTTTATTGGTCCCTTTGTAGTAAAATCTTTCCATGGCCCAAATGCAGTAGAAGTAATATTGACAGAACCATTCAATAGAAAACATCCAACTTTTCCTATTAGTCTCCTTAAAAATTATATCACTTCTGATAAAGACAATAAGAATGTCCCTGTTAAGAAAAACACACCTGTTCCACCTATAATAGATGATGAAAATCTAATTCCTCACAAAATCATTAATGATAGAAGAATTATGAGAAATAATCAAAGCATTAAACAATATCTAGTGAGATTTAAGAACTCCTTAGCAGACAAAGATAAATGGTTGTAAGCTAAAGATATTAATAATGATTCTCTACTTAGGAATTATAGAGTAGAAAAAAGACATTAGCCTTTTTTCTCTTTTTTTTAGTGTGGGTGAGTGTCAGCCACCAAGATATTACATGTAATATGTAACATGGAATACTTGAAACTGCAAGCTTGAATAACTATAATTATTCTTTATTTTTATTATTATTTTTTATTACATTAATAGTCTTAACAAGAGGGAAATTAGACCTCATCATTTTATCAATTGGTAAAATAGCCTAACAGTTAAATACTAGCTCAGTAATAACTGTTATAAACATAAGGACCTAAGTTCAAGCCACACTCATGACCACATTCAATAAAATCATTTATCTAAAATTATATCTATTTTCTTTCCAAAATTAAGTTATAATTTAATTAATGAAAATCTTTGGAAAATTAATTTTCAAACATGCAATAAATGGAAAAAGAACCATTTATTGGCATAGTTTTCTTCTTGAAAATCCTGGAAGATCCAAGATTAACACATGGTAATTTATAGTATAAAATTACACATAAATGAAGGTAAATCTTTATGTAAAGTATATTAATTATGCAATAATGTCTTATAAATTAATTCCCACATGTTTAACTCTCCAGAGAAAGCGCTTTTCCAAGCACCAACCCCAAAGGAAGTTACATGTACATGTGATTAATAATTATTTAGTTTAATTAAGAAAAATAAACATTAAATTAATTTAATTAATGTGAAATAAATATGGCATCATTTTAATTAAAAATGACACCATATTTCACTTCTTACCACGAACAGGCTGATCAGATTCACCTGTCAACATTACCCCAATCCCCACTTTCAAATAAATTACAGAGGGATTAATACAAAATATTTTATTATTTAAGGAGGAGGTTTCTTCACCCAATTGAAGACATCCTCCCCCCATCAATTTTAACATACACTAGATAGCTTATTTTAAGCTACAAAGGCGCTAACCTTCTCCTGTAAGTAAGGAGGACTGGCCTTTATCCTTTATATACTATCTTATAGTTAAAATTCTTCAACAAAATCCCCCCCAATCAATTAAATACCCTTTAATTGGATTGGAAGAACCGTGTATCAATCTGGTTAGCCCTTCTGAGGATTTATTCCCTTAACAGAAGTTTTGGCAGCAGGGTAATAACCTGTTCTTTTGTGATACTTAGTGTTTTTATAACACTTAAGTTATTATTTTTATTGGTACTTGCATTATTACACTTTTAAGTGTAAGATTATTCTTTTAGTCCTTACTGTACACGCCAAAACAAGTGGAGTAGAGTACAGAAAGCTGAAAATAAAACTGAACCTCAGAATGGTGAAGAATATTATTATGACCAAGCTCTTCCTTCTGAAGATGAACAGGGAATAGAGAATGAAGATAAGAAACAATTTGTAGCAGTTGTATCTCAAGATGGTACCTCTGATTTCATAAGTGAATTCAACCTCTTAGCCATAGAATGTGATCCTTCACCTGAATTCTCCATAGCTGAAATACAAGCTGAATCCCACCAACACCAAACTTGGTCTACTGATTGCCAGATTCCTCATGTAGAAGATGGCAGACTCATGAGATGCAAACCTGAAAGACAAAAAGCTTACTTGGTTTGCTTGCAGAACATTACTAGTATCCTCATCAATGGGAATGAATTCAACTGTTTACTGGATAGTGGAGCTTCTTGTTCCATCATCAGCTCCACTCTACTGAATTCTATTCAACCAGATTGGGAAGTAAATCTGTTGCATATAACTCAGGCAAAGTTCCACAGTTGTAGTGACCAATTACAACCTCTAGGAATTTTAGAACTCCCAATTATCTTCCCTCATACCAGAGGTTCTATCAGAATGGTAGCTGAGTTTATATTAATGAAGAATGCAAGAATCAATTATCTTATTTTAGGAAATGATTACATGTCTCTGTATGGTTTTGACATCACTAACAGTAAGGAAAGGTATTTCACCATTGGCAATGAAAATAGAAGAAAGAAATTTAGTTTCAAACCCCTGAATGGAGGAAAAAGCTCTTGTTTCTACTGAAATATCTTCCATTAAGAAATCAGATCCCTTGTTAGAGTCCTTTATCAACCAAGAATTATCAGCTGCCTCTATATGTGATAAACTACTTACAGAGAAGAAAAGAGAAATGTGCAATCTCCTCTACCAGCATAAACTAGCCTTTGCTGATACTGACCAAGCTCTTGGAGCCATCAAAGGACATGAAGTTAACATCAAACTAACTACTGAGAGACCATACCCTCCATTACTCAGAAGACCTCCTTATCCTGCCAGTCCCAAGAGTAGAGAAGCCCTAGAAGAACATATAGAGGAACTTGTCAGACTTAAAGTGTTGAGAAAAGTAGGGCACAATGAAACAGTTGAGATAAATACTCCAGTAATTATAGCCTGGCGCAATGGCAAGTCTAGAATGGTAGGAGACTTTAGAGCTTTGAAAACCTACACTGCTGCTGACAGATATCCCATTCCTAAAATCAGTGAAACTCTTAATAACTTGGCCAAAGAAAAATTCCTGACTAGCATGGATGTATTGAAAGGATTCCATCAGAATGTTATAGCTGAAGGCTCTAAACAATTCTCAAGAATAATCCTCCATAAAGGAATTTATGAGTACCTGAGAATGCCCTTTGGAATAAAGAATGCCCCTTCTCATTTCCAAAGGATGATGGACACAGAATTCAGAAAGGAGTTAGATGAGAAATGGGTCATTATCTATATTGATGATATAATCATCATGTCCAACACATGGGAAGAACACTTGACCAGAATTGCTAGGATTTTGAAGATTGTTGTCCAAATGAATATGAAGATCTCTCTCAAGAAGTGTAAATTTGGTTTCAACCAAATCAAAGCCCTTGGGCATGTTTTTTCTGGGATAGCAATTGGTATTGACCAGAATAAGGTAGCTGCAGTGCTACTTAAACCCATTCCCAGCAATAAGAAAGAGATCCAATCATTCTTAGGTTTTGCTGGGTACTAAAGGCAGCATATAGACAGATTTGCTGAGATTGCAAGACCACTAACTGAGTTTTGCAGACAATTGTGTTTGAAATGACTCATCAAAGGATGTCAGACATTGAGACAATTGGTCCACATGTCTCCAAAATAATACAAGTCACATAACCCAATGGTTAAGGACTTGTGTTGATAAAAAAGGGAATAAATTGAACTAAGTAAATTATCTTAAATTTACAAGTTCAATTCCCCTAAGACTCATAATTTATGTATTCATTTTATATAGTATTTATCATTTTTAATAAACTAAATAATAATAAGAAATTTTAATTTAAGGAGAGATTAATATCTCTCCATTAATTTACCCTTAATATTACAATTTGGTTATGTCTCCTACAAGGAGACTATTATCTTGAATTAACCCATGTAATACAAACTCTTTGAGTTATCACATTGGGGTATCATATTGTGTAATATTTAAATGGGCTGAGATTCCTTCCAAAGGGAGTTTCCCCAGATTATTACCATACAAACCCGTACACCTTACTACAAATCAGTGAGTGGGGTTTTAAATAATCCAAACAGGCCTTTTCTCTACTTTTCCCCCCTTTCTGGACCTTTTCCTACTCACTGAATATTTATTCTAGTGACTAGAAGTCCTCTCCCATATTAACGGAGCAGTTGAAGCAAAAAGCGCTGTAGTATTACCTACCAGCGTTCCTGTCACGCTACAACTCTCACTCTCAGCCAAAACCGGCTCAGCATTTCCACATGCATCAAACTTCAAATGCAACACTCAGTTTCGAACTTTCAAAGGACCAAATGCGTGACACCTAATCAACGGGACACTCATCAAAACTCATTACCCAATCCAGTCCCTGATTCGAAGAGTTCCCTTTCCGGTGATTCAACGGCTCTTCAACGCTTATCCAATAACCCTTACTCGGACTAGCTTGCATGCCTCGACTCTCAGCTTGGCGCTTAACCCTTTCAATCAAGCCTCACACTTACCAATTACATCACCTGGGAATCTCTGTCTTATATCTTCGAATTAATTGTCATATCATCGATTATGCTTTCATGTGACTTCTTTTCAATCACTCTTGTAAATCTAACTGCGAGTAAATACTTTCCTTACTCATCTTCACGAAAGCATCATGTCAATACTTGCCTATAAAAGCAACTGTACTTTCTTTACATTTCTTCTTTCTTCACTTAATTAATATAACATTGTTTTACGTTACCTTTCCTTAATCAGCCATCATCCTGATTACTTCGAGTCCTATCTGAGCCCAGAATTAGTCTGTACTTCTCATCCTCGAAGTTAGTTTTGAATTTATCTTTGAGAATACTTTGACTCAAAGATATCCTTGAGTTGCTTCGAAGAATATCTTTGACTCATCCTCCAGTCCCCTTTGCGCTTCGATGAACCAAATCCCCATCTGTACGTTGGGTTGGTCGCATGACAGTTCCCTTGTTTATCCTTGGGTGCTAGCTCATACACTTTCTAGTGTATCAAAGGTTTATTTCCACTGGCCTCACCGGCTATACACTACACGCAAGAGTCCACTTCACCTTGGGGGGAATGTGGGGGTTTTCCTTTTTAGGAATTTTTTAGGAATTTTCTTTTGTTTGTCTGTTTTTTTTTTTTTTTTTTTTTTTTTTTTTTTTTTTTTTCAACACCAAAGGTCAGCTTTCTAGGGTAAACAGGATATTTTAGGAAGATAAAATGCATTTTTTTCAATTAATGTCCTTCCTTCAAGTACCTTATGATTAGCCTTTGCCATTTTCCTTCTGGGCAGAATTGCTCAGCTGCCTGCTCAGGAGCATGTTTCATTTTCCTGCTCAGCAGAACTTCCAAGCTGGAGGCTCCACTAAAGATACTCAGATATCTGCTGAGGTGGACTGCTCAACCCCCTGCTGAAAAGTACTAAAAGGAAGTGGCTGCTCCCTGGCAAAGGCAGAGGCTGAACCCTGGCAAAGGCAGAGGCCGCGCCCTGGAAAAGGCAGTGGCCACGCCGGCGCCCTGGCAAAGGCATAGGCTGCGCCCTGGCAAAGGCAGAGGCTGCGCCCTGACAAAGGCAGAGGCCGCACCCTGGCAAAGGCAGAGGCCACGCCCTGGCAAAGGCAGAGGCCTTGCCCTGGAAAAGGCAGAGGCCTTGCCCTGGAAAAGGCAGAGGCCTTGCCCAGGCAAAGGCAGAGGCCACGCCGTGGCAAAGGGAGAGGCCGCGCCCTGGCAAAGACAGAGGTCGCACCCTGGCAAAGGCAGAGGCCGCACCCTGGCAAAGGCAGAGGCCGCGCCCTGGAAAAGGCAGAGGCCGTGCCCTGGCAAAGGCAGAGGCCGTGCCCTGGAAAAGGCAGAGGCCGCGCCCTGGCAAAGGCAGAGGCCGCGCCCTGGCAAAGGCAGTGGCTGCGCCCTGGCAAAGGAAGAGGCTGCGCCCCGGCAAAGGCAGAGGCCGCGCCCTGGCAGAGGCAGAGGCCGTGCCGTGGCAAAGGCAGAGGCCGCGCCCTGGCAAAGGCAGTGGCCGCTCCCTGGAAAGGGCAGTGGCCGCTCCCTGGCAAAGGCAGAGGCCGCGCCCTGGCAAAGGCAGAGGCCGCGCCCTGGCAAAGGCAGAGGCTGTGCACTGGAAAAGGCAGTGGCCGCGCCATGGCAAAGGCAGAGGCCACGCCCTGGCAAGGGCAGAGGCCGCGCCTTGGCAAAGGCACAGGGAGTGGCCTCTGCCTTTGCCAGGGCGCAGCCACTACCTTTGCCAGGGGGCGGCCACTTATACCTTTGCCAGGGGGCGGCCACTGCCTTTGCCAGGGCGCAGCCTCTGCAAAGGAAGAGGCCGCGCCCTGGCAAAGGCAGAGGCCGCGCCGTGGCAAAGGCAGAGGCCGCGCCCTGGAAAAGGAAGTGGCCGCGCCGGCGCCCTGGCAAAGGCAGAGGCTGCGCCCTGGCAAAGGCAGAGGCCGCATCCTGGAAAAGGCAGAGGCCGTTCCCTGGAAAAGGCAGTGGCTGCACCCTGGCGAAGGCAGAGGCCGCGCCCTGGAAAAGGCATAGGCGGTGCCCTGGAAAAGGCAGTGGCTGAAACCTGGCAACGGCAGAGGCCGCGCCCTGGCAAAGGCAGAGGCTGCGCCCTGGCAAAGGCAGAGGCTGCGCCCTGGCAAAGGCAGAGGCTGCGCCCTGGCAAAGGCAGAGGCCGCACCCTGGCAAAGGCAGAGGCCTTGCCCTGGAAAAGGCAGAGGCCGTGCCATGGCCAAGGCAGAGGCTGCACCCTGGAAAAGGCGGTGGCTGCGCCCTGGCAGAGGCAGAGGCCGCGCCCTGCCAAAGGCAGTGGCCGCGCCATGGCAAAGGCAGAGGCCGCACGCTGGAAAAGGCGGTGGCCGCACCCTGGCAAAGGCAGAAGCCGCACCCTGGCAAAGGCAGAGGCAGCACCCTGGCAAAGGCAGAGGCCGCGCTGTGGTAGACATTTCTGTTCTGGAGGGAAAAATTCAAAGTTTTTTTTGTTTACACATAAATTTTACAACACCCCACTATCTTTTTCAACCCAGTCATTTTAGTTTACATACACAGTTACATTATGTGTACTGTATGAAGGGTATATATCTAAATTACATGTGTATTTCTTTATAAACGAGGCTGTGTAGCAACCACAAGCCACATACAGCCTGCTGCATAGTAACCATTGGGGCAGTGCATGCCACTCAAGCAGACTACACAGCAATACAGAAAGCTGTGCAGGTCACTTGATATAAATACATAGCAACCAGAAGGCTGTGCAAGCCACACTTGTAACTAGATCACTAGCTAAAATTGCTCATTACTACACTGCCACCCTGTATGCAGCTGTATTCTGCACAGCATTCCAGCTAAAAAGCCTCATTTGTAAAAGCACACCAGCTAAAACCCCTCATGTAACTAGAACACCAGCATAAATACCTCACATTTTACTATATAAGGAGGGGCTCTCCCTTCCTCTTTCCCCATGGGAGGAGCAGCTCATCACACCAGATCATCAGACCAGTTCCCCCCCCATCTGATTAGAATTAATTACTATAATTTAACCCTCCGCCACTTATCAAATACTGAAACTTTGCAATATACATATCACATTCACAACCAATCCACTCTAGGAACTTGTGCTATAATTATTCAACTACACTAGACCACTGTCTTCTTCTTCCAGCCTAGCTGGGGGTGTTGTTAGTCTTTTGCTTTCAGAGAGGCAGGGCTTTCACCCCTCAATCCTTCTCTACATTCAGCCAAAAGAGGTGAAAACCACTTTTGGAGTCTCACAGCGCCCTGGCAAACGTATAGGCCGCGCCGTGGCAAAGGCAGAGGCCACACCCTGGCAAAGGCAGAGGCAGCACCCTGGCAAGGGCAGAGGCCGCGCCTTGGCAAAGGCACAGGGAGTGGCCTCTGCCTTTTCCAGGGCGCGGCCACTACCTTTGCCAGGGGGCAGCCACTGCCTTTGCCAGGGCGCACCCTCTGCCTTTGGCAGGGTGCAACCTCTGCCTTTGCCAGGGCGCGGCCTCTGCCTTTGGCAAGGCGCGGCCTCTGCCTTTGCCAGGGTGCAGCCACTGCCTTTTCCAGGGCACGGCCTCTGCCTTTGCCAGGGCACAGCCTCTGCCTTTGCCAGGGCGTGGCCTCTACCTTTGCCAGGGCGCGGCCTCTGCCTTTGCCAGGGTGCGGCCTCTGCCTTTGCCAGGGCACAGCCTCTGCCTTTGCCAGGGCGCGGCCTCTGCCTTTGCCAGGGCGCGGCCACTGCTTTTTCCAGGGCGGGGCCTCTGCCTTTGCCAGGGCGCAGCCTCTGCCTTTGCCAGGGCGCGGCCTCTGCCTTTGCCAGGGCGCGGCCTCTGCCTTTTCCAGGGCGGGGCCACTGCATTTGCCAGGGAGGGGCTTCTGCCTTTGCCACGGTGCGGCCTCTGCCTTTGCCAGGGCGGGGCCACTGCATTTGCCAGGGCGGGGCTTCTGCCTTTGCCAGGGCGCGGCCTCTGCCTTTGCCAGGGTGCAGACACTGCCTTGTCCAGGGCCCGGCCTCTGCCTTTGCCAGGGCGTGGCCTCTGCCTTTGCCAGGGCGTGGCCTCTGCCTTTGGCAAGGCGCGGCCTCTGCCTTTGCCAGGGTGCAGCCACTGCCTTTTCCAGGGCACGGCCTCTGCCTTTGCCAGGGCACAGCCTCTGCCTTTGCCAGGGCGTGGCCTCTACCTTTGCCAGGGCGCGGCCTCTGCCTTTGCCAGGGTGCGGCCTCTGCCTTTGCCAGGGCACAGCCTCTGCCTTTGCCAGGGCGTGGCCTCTACCTTTTCCAGGGCGCGGCCTCTGCCTTTGCCAGGGTGCGGCCTCTGCCTTTGCCAGGGCGCGCCCACTGCCTTTGCCAGGGCACAGCCTCTGCCTTTGCCAGGGCGTGGCCTCTGCCATTGGCAAGGCGCGGCCTCTGCCTTTGCCAGGGTGCAGCCACTGCCTTTTCCAGGGCACGGCCTCTGCCTTTGCCAGGGCACATCCTCTGCCTTTGCCAGGGCGTGGCCTCTACCTTTGCCAGGGCGCGGCCTCTGCCTTTGCCAGGGTGCGGCCTCTGCCTTGCTTTTGCCAGGGCGGGGCTGCTGCCTTTGCCAGGGCGCAGCCTCTGCCTTTGCCAGGGCGCCGCCACCGCCTTTTCCAGGGTGCGGCCTCTGCCCTTGCCAGGGCGCGGCCTCTGCCTTTGCCACAGTGCGGCCTCTGCCTTTGCCAGGGCGCGGCCTTTGCCTTTTCAAGGGCGCGGCCTCTGCCTTTCCCAGGGAGCAGCCACTTCCTTTTAGTACTGCTCAGCAGTGGGTTGAGCAGCCCACCTCAGCAGATACCTGAGTATCTTTAGTGGAGCCTCCAGCTTGGAAGTTCTGCTGAGCAGGAAAATTGTCAGCCTGGGTGTGGAACTAACCGTGGTTAATGGTTGTAACTGAGTTAGGTTGATGGTGTAAAGTGGTTTGGGTAATGTTTAAGTCCTGTAAAAAGGTACTTCCTCAATCAGTAAGTCTTGTCTGAGAGGCTTGCTCTAATTGCTCTAATGAGGCGCATCCAAATCAATACAAAGTATTAATAGGCATCCAAGGAGATACTCACTTGGGTTCGTGGTAACTACCTTATTGAAGGTAGGTTGTGGCCAATTCTTGAGGTAATAACAGTATTAAACTATAGATTATCCAGAATTGGGGAATTGTTGGAGAATGGGGAACTAAGCAAGGTAAATAACTCTAAGGTATATACTGTGCTATGGTGTTCTAAATATTCTCTGAGGGATAAACAACTGTTTACAGGCTGTTTATATATTGTAAGAGCTCCTCAAGGGGGAACTGTGAGCGCTTCCATGACCTGGGAGGTACTGTGGAACTTCATGGGCAAGACAGATCCTTTTGGGAGGATCTGTTTAATGTTTATGATGTGATTTCTACTAAGGCTGTGTTATGGGACACATCTTTGATCAGTAGTCCTTAGTGGGATTGGATCACATCATGACATTTGTATTAATTGATCTGTTATTAATATTAATAAAGTTATTAACTTATAATGATGTCATTTATTATTGGTACATCTTATAAGTATTAATTATTATAATATTAATAAGTTCTTTTATTATTAAGATATTAAAGTACATATCTTATACGTGAAAATATTCCAATGTTAAGGAATGTGGGCGTAATCAGAGGGGAAAGAGTGACATCTGTTACTCTGGATATTTCACGTGAAAGGAGGGCAAAAGGACCTACAAGTTATGTATCTTGTATAACAGGAGTACATAGCTTACCCAGAATTATTCATGAGTTATTAATGAATATATTATTAAAGTATTTATATTAATTATTGTAATTAAGCTACTTTAATAATTATAATAGTAATGTAATGAATGTATAACAATAATAAATAAGAATATTAATTATTATTAGAGATAATAATAATTAATAATAATTGCAGTTACGTGGTACATGTCAGGGACTGTGATATGTACTCAGTGGCTGACACTTCCTCCCTCTAAAAAAGGGTTGACTAAAATTTTTTAATGGTTTCTTTTGTCAACTCTGTATTGTCTCAGAATTCTTTCTGAATCAGGGATCTGATCAGCTGTAAGCCATTCATCCTCTTTGGATCCACTATATCTAACTAAGTACTGTTTAACATCTTCATTATTCTTTCTAATTTGTCTATGTTGTATAACTTTCTTAACTTTAATGAGTTGGTCTTTCTCTATTGGAGGTATCACAACTCTAATGTTATCTTTCCTTAGAGGAAATTTATCATCATTATTAGGAATAAATGGTTTGATTAGACTAACTGGGAATGTGGGGTGTTTCCTTTCCAATTCTCCAGTTAATATAACTTCTACCGCATTTGCACCATGTAAACCTTTGATTGTATAAGGTCCAACATAGGAGTCCCTGAGTTTCTTGGGTCCTGATAAATTAGTAACATTAAATGTAGAAATAAGAACTTGATCTCCAACTTTAAATTGGTGAACTTTATGGGTTTTATCCCATCTGGTCTTATTATATTCAAAAGATTGCTTTATACATTCTGCTGCGTAATTGGCAGTTTTAGTCATCATTTGATGGAAATTAGTGGCATTGGGGTGAATTGTTACTGATTTAGAGAGAACTAATTCTTTGGGGAACCAAGGTATCCATCCTCTTTCTAATTCAAAAGGAGTAATGTCAGTACTACTGTGTTTACTGGAATTATAAGCAAATTCTAATGCTGGTAATAGTGAACACCAGTCATGTGAGTAATTATCTTTGTCTTTAAATTCTAGACCATAAGCACAATATCTTCTAATCATATCTTCCAAGGTTTGAATCATTCTCTCAGCCAATCCATCTGTTTGAGGATGATAAGCTGTAGAGAACTTCAATTGAGTGCCACATAAATCATATAAACCTTTCCAGAATTCAGATGTAAATTTTGGATCTCTGTCTGTAATAATATATCTAGGACATCCTACATCAGCTATAATCTTTTGCCAAAATAGTAATGCTACGTCAAATGCATTATTTTCCTTATGACATGGCAAAAATTTAGCTCTTTTAGAGAATCTGTCAACTACTACTAGTACAGAATTGTAGTTATTCATCCCGGCTGGAGGTAATCCTGTAACAAAATCCATATTAATTACAGAACATCTTTCTGTTGGTTCTTCAATTTCCTGTAGTAAACCATATCTTTTTCCAGTAGCTTTATTTGCTTTTTGACATCTTTCACAAGATTCACAATATTCCTTGGTTGCATTTCTATAATTGGGCCACCAAGCTATATGTTTAACTCTTTCTATAGTTCTGTCAAAAGAAAAATGTCCTGCTGTGATATTATCATGGCATTCTTTAAGAAAAAGATTAATATGTTCCTTTTTAGCCAGAACTACTACTATCTCTCCATCCCAAGCAGGATTTTCTGGTAGATTGTCTCAAGACCATCTACTGAGACCATCAGCATTTTTATGTATATTTCCAGCTCTGTGGACAATAGTCATACTTCCTCTCCATTCTTGGATTGCAATCTGCCATCTTAACATATGTCTGTTGGGAGTTTTCATACTGAGTAAACTTCTGAGTGCACTACAATCAGTAATAACTTCAAAATCACAACCATCCAAGTAGTAATATAATTTGTCCAAGGCCCATACTAGACATAAGCATTCTAGTTGGCTAGCACCATATTTCTTTTCACTGTCCTTAAGTGTGCGTGAAATATAACATATTACTCCTTCTTTGGGAATGTCCTGTAAATCTTGTACTTGATGTAAAGCAGCTCCAAGTCCTTCCATACTTGCATCTACATATAATTTGTAAGGCTTGTGAGGGTCAGGCATTAGCAATATAGGGGCAGAGGTTAACATTTCTCTGATTTTATTAAATGCATCTACTCTGGGGGAAGTCATCTCATATGCAGTGTTTGGACTAGTAATTTGGTACAGGGGTCCAGGAATTTTAGCAAAGTCTTTAATGTGTTGCCTGTAATAACTAGCAAAACCCAAAAATGATTGTAATTCCTTGACATTAGTTGGCATGGGCTTAAGCAATACTGCAGCCACTTTATTCATGTCAATAGCAATACTAAGTCCAGAAACTATATGTCCAAGTGCTTTTAATTCTTTGAAACCAAATTGACATTTGCTCATGGATATTTTCATATTCAGTTTTGTAACTCTGTCTAAAACTATTGAAAGTTTTTCCAAATGTTCTTTCCAGTCTTGATTAAAAATAATGATGTCATCAATGTAGATAATAAGCCAGCCTTCACGTAATTCCTTGTGGAATTCTATGTCCATCATTCTTTGGAAGTGAGAGGGGGCATTCTTAATTCCAAAAGGCATTCTTTGGTACTCATAAATTCCCATATGTAATATTATTCTCATCAAGTATCTACTGTCTTCATGAATTACATTCTGATGGAAACCTTTAAGTACATCCATACAAGTTATAAATTTTGCATCTTTTAGCTGAGTCAGTGCTTCACTGATTTTGGGCATGGGGTATCTGTCAGGTATGGTATAATTATTAAGACCTCTAAAGTCTCCAACCATTCTTGATTTTCCATTATGCCAAGCAATAATAACTGGGGTAGTAACTTCTACATTTTCATTTGCTCCAACTTTGCGTAAAACATTCATTCTTACTAATTCTGTAACATGTTGCTGTAAGGCTTCTCTACTTCTGGGGGAAGCAGGATAAGCAGCTTTCCTTAAGGCAGGAGGATAAGGTCTAGTAGTATTAAGATTAATTCTTACTTCATGTCTTCTAATACTTCCAAAGGGTTCATCAACAGTGGCAAATGCAAGTTTCTTTTTATGTAGCAAATTCTTCAGTTCCTTTAATTGCTCCTCATCTAAAGTTTCAGCAATCTTTGCTTCCAATATTGTATTATCAAAGTTAGAATTATTAATAGAATTACATTCAAGTTGTTCCAGGTTCATTTTGTCACTTATCCCAAGTTCAAACTTGTTCATAAGGTCACCTCTGAAGGTAAAATATCTTCCATTAGAATTTATTACGTCTATTCCGTAGTTAATGATATAATCATTTCCTAAAATGATGTATTTCATTTTAAAATCTTCCATAACTATTAATTCAGTGCTAATCTGAATACTTTGCCTGTTATGAGGGAATATAATATCTAATTTTATAATACCTAGTGGTTTTAATTTGCTGTTACAACTGTAGAACTTCTCAGAATTAATGGGGATTAATTCTTTCTTCCATTGTGGTAATATCTTATCTAATAAATTTGGACCAATAATAGAGCAGAAGGCTCCTCCATCAATTAAACATTTAATTTTAAACTTGTTACATATTATATTAGTGATATTAGTACCACCAGTCTTATGTATTTTTCCAGAATGCATCTCATTGGACAAGTGTAATTTCTTAATGTTCATAGGTTTGGATTTATCTTCCATTTTAGAAATATTAGATATGATTAATTCTTCTTTTGAAACAATAGCATGAGTACTATGAATAGCAGACTCAGAATCAAGGGAGTCAGAATCAGAATCATCTGGCAAAGATTCTATACTAGATTGGGAATCATCATTAATTGGGACCAAGTTGTCATCAATATTTTCAATGCAGTGTACTTTCTTACTAGATTTCTTATTGGGACATTTATTGGATCTATGTCCTTTCTTTCCACATTCATAACACGTAATTTCTTTCTCAGAAGCGTCTTTGGTTTCCTTCTGGTCTGATTTCCTGGAATCTTTATAATTATCTCTTTTGACAGATTTATACTTATCTTTCTTGTCTTTTCTTTTAACATTGACAAGGCTTTCCAGTTGATTAATGAATTCAGTTAAATCACTGTCACTTTGAAGAACTCTACGCATCATGTACTCAGTATTGTGATCTGATTGTCCAAGTAATTTATCATTAATAGAGGCATTGTCTACATCTCTTTCAATGGCTTTAATTCTGTTCACTTGTTGTGTAACCCAATCAGATGGTTCTACATCACTCAGTATATCAAATCTGCTTCTTCTGAAGTTGGTTTTCACTTTTCTCTTCCATTCAGGAGTGCTAAATTTATTAATGATTTCCTTTTTCCAGAATAACCAATTTTTATTGCCAGGTACTTCTTTTTTCCTAGAATTATACCATGAATTTGCAACTCCAGTAAGAATTGAATTCAATTTTGAGCATATAATTTGATCAGGGGCATTAGTGTCTTCTTTCAAGTTGTCAATCCAATCAATAAATTTGAAGTGGTCATATTCTCCCACTCCAGAAAAGGTTAGCCACTCATTAGTCTTTGGCAGACCTGCTAACACTAATTTGTGGATGGCCTTGTCTTCATCCAAAGTATTAATGATGGATGTGGCCACTCTAATTTGTTGATTATTAAGAGTTGGTGTAGCAGTTTGATCCCTGTTTGGTTCAATCTGGGTACTCTGTAAAGGTGAAGGGGTCACATTGGCCAATTGAGTTGTCATGACTGGAGGAATAGATTGACTGTCATCTCCAATGTCATTAATAGTATCATCTCTGCTTCTTGGTTGGGCATCTCTAGTCAGGAGTTCTTCCAACTTGTGCATGATATCTGAGTTGTTTTTGGTCATTTCTGACGTAACACATGTGAACTGTTTCTCAATTCTGTTCACTACATCTTCAAAGGTTCTAAATTGAGAATCTACTTTATTAGTAGTATCTGATTGTAAATTCTTAATTTTTAATTCCAATTGTTCCACTTTCTTAACAAGATCTTGGTTGGAATTACCTTGCTCTTCAACCCAGTCATCAATCCTGGTCATAGAATTAGACAATTGTTTACTAAATGTCTTACAATGGTCAGCCAATTCTACATTAAACATATCAATTTTGGTATCCATTTCAGTCAACCTCTGTTGAATAAGATATAATGGACTATCTTCTGAGTTTACCTGCTCATCTGTGGCTCTCATGATTTTACGGCATAATTCTTATAAATCATTGGATAGAGCTTTGTTACTATTGTTCATAGCATTTACTACATGTTGAAATGTGGTAATTTGTTGATGTTGTTCAGGGGTACAAGTAGAATTGTTTGAGTCATTAATTACTACACATGGGGAACTTTGTGTTCTAATTTTTTGACTAGATGATGGGGAAGTGTTACAATTTATGGGGATTCTTCCATCTGGCGCTCTTGACGGGCTATTTTGCCTTGCTCCAGATGTTGATAAGTCCCTTGGAGGGATCTCCCTAGGCGTACCATCTCTGAATAAATCTGGTTGCGCCACTGAGTATTCTTCCCTGTGTTCCTGGGATGTCTGGAATTGACATTTCTGCCCTTGGGACCACGGGGATTTTGGGTTCTGATTGGAGTGTTGGAAGGATTGGGGGGAGAGAAAAGGATTCCTGGAGACAAATGTAGTGGGTTCCAATCTTTGGTGCGGTAGAGGGCTGCTGGCAGACCTTTGAGGCTGACCATCTGACGGAAATCCTCCTGGCAGTAACTTAGATGGGCTTTCACAGCATTGAAGCTGCTTCTGTTTCTCACATCTTTCAACCAATACTTGTTTTCCTTCATCCTGTAATAGAATCTCTCGAATTTTTCCTCTGCTGTGACTAGAATCAGAGGAAATTGACTTATTATCAGTCTTTTTACTTCTATAAATAATTTTATTTAAGGATTCTTGTTTGCCTGGGGGCAAAACTGACGCTGGTGGAAATCCAAGTCCTGGCTCTGGCTCCCTGGTGCGGCCATTGTAACCTCTATATCTAAGGGAAGGAGGAGTCATGGTAAAAATGCGTAAAAAAATTTGTTAGTGGGAGATTTTTAATAAGGATATAATTTGTTAAGGATTTAATTCACCAGATGATTTGTCTGATGGAGTAACAGAGGCTTCTCTGTTAGTGGTAATCTCAGAGGTTTCTCTAGTGTCACGGGCTGTAGTGGTCTTGTCAGACACTTTCAAGATATCCAATTCAGGAGTGAGTTTGTCTACGTTGGTGGACACTAAAAACAAAAGAAAATTAGTAAAAATGTGTTATATTTTTACTTATTTAAAGATGTTTGCTTACTCTTCAGAATTTTTCTTTAGTGTGAATTTGTTACTTTATTGAGAGTAATAGTAGTTGTACTATGATTTTTATGCGGTAAAATCAAGTTGCTTGTTGTGAGTATGACAAGACTTGAAAGGAGTCTGCTTTTATGTCTAAAATTCCAGGTGGAAATGACAAAAAATGAGCTGAATTTTTAGTAAGATGTGCCTGAGAGGGGATTAGTCTTCCTTTCAGGTTGAGAGAGTGGATGTAAACTGATCAAATTGATCTGTTTGACAGTTAATTTTGATTTTTAATTGTTTTTATGTATTCAAATCACGGAGAGACTCGACGTGATTTGTGAGATGTATTTGAAAGGGGATTATTCTTCCTTTCAGGGGGATAAGGTAGATGTAAACTGATCAAATGATCTGTTTTACAGTTGATTTAGTTAGTTTACACTAATTCTATGTTTATTTGTGATAAATCACGGAGAGACTCAACGGGATTTGTGAGATATTTCTGAAAGGGGATTATTCTTCCTTTCAGGGGTAGAAGGTAGATGTAAACTGATCAAATGATCTGTTTTACAGTTGATTTAATTAGTTTACACTAATTTTATTTTTATTTTTGATAAATCACGGAGAGACTCAACGTGATTTGTGAGATATTCCTGAAAGGGGATTAGTCTTCCTTTCAGGGTGTGAGATAATGTGTAAACTTGATCAAAAATGATCTAATTTACTCTTAATTATGTTAATGTACCTTCCTTTACTATGTACAAATCACGGAGAGACTCTTAAACGTGATTTGTGAGATAAAAAAAGTCTCGACGGGGCTAATACACACTGTTCTCGATGTGTATTAATGGAATAGATCAGACAGTTGTATTCTGCTGATTTTTCCCGTTATTTTGATGTACTCAACACCTTGATAGCTCAATTATTGAGTGAGAAAGTCTAACGTCGACGATTCTTATGATCGGATATAAGGGTCTTATTGGTGTATTACACTGTAGAATATATGCTGGAACTTCCAGAAGTGCGTCGGCGCACGTATGTATACTGTAGATCCTGGAATATCCGGGGAATACAGTATGTAACACGTGATAAGGCTAGAAGATCAATCTTCCGATCACCTATGTAATATGTAGTATACACCCGGTATGTACTACAGTGTGTATTACCACCTATATGCAGTAACTATGTGTATTACCACTATGTATTTCGTGATCGAGGAGGATTTGTAGGGATCAGGAGACTAGTGCCTTGGGAATGGAGGCTCTAGAGATTAAGGGAACGGGATTTTAGTAGTGTAAATCTACTACTGCGGTTCGAATGGTCTACTCAGAATTTCTCTATGAGTAGTGGATCTACTAGAACGTAGAATTTTGAAGGGATTTTTATTATAAAAAGGCGGTTTTTTCTTGTTTTTTGATCAATATCTTCAGCCAGATATTGGTTTTTAATTTTTTATATGTTTTTTATTTTATATTTTCGAGTTTTTCTCAATTTTTTGTAGGGTTTTTATTTTTTCTTAGACTCACATTTGGGAAACAGACTTTGTTTTTATTGCAATTTAGAATTTTTATAGATAAGAAATATAGAAAAAAGAAGCGGTATTTTTTATGATTTTATATTTTTCCTGTAGTTAAAAGCAGTCAATCTTGGATCTTGATTCCTTCTACTGTTTCTAAGGAGATATCTAGGGACTTCTGGAGGGTCACAATCCAAAAAAGGGGGAACAGACACGTAAGTATTGTTAGAAGAAATTATATCACAATATATATCATTAAAGGGTGGATTTCCTTCTTCTAAAGCTGATCTAATTTCTTTTCTGACAATTTTAGTGTGCTCTTCTTTGGTTAATACGTCAGATTCTTCAGTATTAAGCAAAGTGCCGTCAGGGGAATAAGTATTAGTGAGTCTAAGTTGTTTAATTTTTGTCCAGGTGCAGTTGTAAAACTGATCTTCTCCCTCTATGACTTCAGTTTTTATCACTAGCTGTGACGTGATGATATTTTCTGGGTTGTCCAATTGATAATATCTTTGCTGAAATAGGTTGGAATTCTTCTTAAAGTCACAGATAATTTCTGGCATCTATCAAAGGGCCATTTTCACGAAAAATAAAAAGGTAAGGAGGTGTTAGTGATGATTTTTTTTTAGGGTTAAAAGGTGAAAAATCACGGATAAATAAAGGCCAGACCCCCAATTGTCAGCCTGGGTGTGGAACTAACCGTGGTTAATGGTTGTAACTGAGTTAGGTTGATGGTGTAAAGTGGTTTGGGTAATGTTTAAGTCCTGTAAAAAGGTACTTCCTCAATCAGTAAGTCTTGTCTGAGAGGCTTGCTCTAATTGCTCTAATTAGGCGCATCCAAATCAATACAAAGTATTAATAGGCATCCAAGGAGATACTCACTTGGGTTCGTGGTGACTACCTTATTGAAGGTAGGTTGTGGCCAATTCATGAGGTAATAACAGTATTAAACTATAGATTATCCAGAATTGGGGGATTGTTGGAGAATGGGGAACTAAGCAAGGTAAATAACTCTAAGGTATGTACTGTGCTATGGTGTTCTAAATATTCTCTGAGGGATAAACAACTGTTTACAGGCTGTTTATATATTGTAAGAGCTCCTCAAGGGGGAACTGTGAGCGCTTCCATGACCTGGGAGGTACTGTGGAACTTCATGGGCAAGACAGATCCTTTTGGGAGGATCTGTTTAATGTTTATGATGTGATTTCTACTAAGGCTGTGTTATGGGACACATCTTTGATCAGTAGTCCTTAGTGGGATTGGATCACATCATGACATTTGTATTAATTGATCTGTTATTAATATTAATAAAGTTAATAACTTATAATGATGTAATTTATTATTGGTACATCTTATAAGTATTAATTATTATGATATTAATAAGTTCTTTTATTATTAAGATATTAAAGTACATATCTTATAAGTGAAAATATTCCAATGTTAAGGAATGTGGGCGTAATCAGAGGGGAAAGAGTGACATCTGTTACTCTGGATATTTCCCGTGAAAGGAGGGCAAAAGGACCTACAAGTTATGTATCTTGTATAACAGGAGTACATAGCTTAACCAGAATTATTCATGAGTTATTAATGAATATATTATTAAAGTATTTATATTAATTATTGTAATTAAGCTACTTTAATAATTATAATAGTAATGTAATGAATGTATAATAATAATAAATAAGAATAGTAATTATTATTAGAGATAATAATAATTAATAATAATTGCAGTTACGTGGTACATGTCAGGTACTGTGATATGTACTCAGTGGCTGACAAAAATGAAAAATGCTCCTGAGCAGGCAGCTGAGCAATGCTGCCCAGAAGGAAAATGGCAAAGGCTAATTATAAGGTACTTGAAGGAAGGACATTAATTGAAACAAATGTATTTTGTCTTCCTAAAATATCCTGTTTACCCTAGAAAACTGATCTTTGGTGTTGAAATAAAAAAAAAAAAAAAAAAACTCAACAGACAAACAAAAGAAAATTCCTAAAAAATTCCTAAAAAGGAAAACCCCCACATTCCCCTCAAGGTGAAGTGGATTCTTGCGTGTAGTGATAGCAAGACCCAACAATACATAGATAAAATACAGTATACTGTATTTTGCACATCTATTATTCAACCCCGCGTCACTTGAGAGACGGGGGCTGACAATAGATATCTGCTTACCATTCACTAGTTAACAAGCTCACCACTGCTCCCCTTCTGTTATTTCCTGACTGGATTCTACCTTTTCAACTCTATGTTGATGCTAGCATGACAGGGGTAGGAGCTGCATTACATCAAGTCCAAGTTATAGATAGACAGAGGAAAGAAGGCCCTATTGTCTTTATATCCAGGCAACTGAAAGATAGTGAAGCCAGATATGGAGCTAGCCAACTAGAATGCCCTGTCTTGTTTGGGCCCTGGACAAACTGCACTATTACTTAGATGGGAGTGTGTTTGAGGTAATCACAGACTGCACAGCTTTACGCTCTCTGCTTAATATGAAGACTCCCAACAGACATATGCTGAGGTGGCAAATTGCTATTCAAGAGTAGAGAGGAAACATGACCATTGTCAGCTTTCTGTACTCTAATCCACTTATTGTGGCGTGTACAGTAAGGACTAAAGAAATAACTTACACTTTAATAGTGTAAAATAACAGATAACAATAAAAATAATACTCAAGTGTTATAAAAACACTAAGTACAGCAATATAACAGGTTATTACCCTGCTGCCAAAACTTCTGTAGATGAGTATTAACTCAGAAGGGCCAACCAGACTTTATACACGGTTCTTCCAATCAGATTAAAGGTATTTAATTGATTGGGGGGGGATTTGGTTGAGGAATTTTAAATATAAGATAGTATATAATAAAGGCCAGTCCTCCTTACTTACAGGAGAAGGTGAGCGCCTTTGTAGCTTATAATAATTTATCTATGTAGTTTAAAATTGATGGGGAGTAATCTTCATTTTAGTGAAGAGAACTCCTTCTTAAATAATAAAATAAATATTATTTCACAAGCTTCTTTCTGAAGCAGTGATCAGGGCAAGATCACCAGGGGGAGCTGAGCACCCTGTTCGTGATCTGATGTGAAATATGGTGTCATTCCTATGTGGAATGACCCCATAATTATTTCACAATGAATGGCTTAGTGGGAAATAATTATTTCAACATTAAATAATTATTTCACTAAGATGTGCTTGTGAATGAATTTTCTGGAGACTAAGGCTTGGGAAAGCGCTTGCCCTGGGTGATCTGTAATGTAAAATCACATGTACTTATGTATTTAATACATACTACATAAGTTATATAATTAAATACATATATAATCTTATAGTATATATTACTATGGGTTATGCTGGGATTTTCCAGGATTTTCAAGGAAAAAACTATACCAATCAATGGTTCTTTATCCATTTATTGCGTGTTTGCAAATTGATTTGCCAAGGATTTTCCTTAATTAAATTTCCTTGGATTTTTGAAAAAAATAAATATAATTTTAAATAAATTTATTATTATGTTTTGCGTGTGGTGACAAGTGTGGCTTGAACACAGAGCCTCATGTATTAACCAGATATTTCTAGGCTTGTTCTTAACTGTTACACTATATACCAATTGTTGAAACAGTTGAGTATAATTTCTCTTATAACCAGAAAATCTAGTAAAATAAATGAAGTAGAGAAATAAAATAAACTAAATAATAATATAATTAAATATTATTAATTATTCAGCTTGCAGTTTCAAGTGTTACATAATTTATGTAATATCTTGGTGGCTGACACTCACCCACACTAAAAAAGAGAAAAAAGGCTAATGTCTTTTTTCTGCTCTATAATTTCTTAGTAGAGAATCATTATTAATATCTTTAGCTTCTAACCACTTATCTTTGTCAGCTAAGGAGTTTTTGAATCTTACTAGATATTGTTTATAGCTTTGATTATTTCTCATAATTCTTCTATCATTGATGATTTTGTGAGGAATTAGATTTTCATCATCTATTATAGGTGGAACAGGAGTGTTTTTCTTAGCAGGAACATTATTATTTTCTTTGTCAGAAGTGATATACTTCTTAAGGAGACTAATTGGAAAAGTTGGATGCTTTCTATTGAATGGTTCTGTCAATATTACTTCCACTGCACTTGGGCCATGGAAAGCTTTGACTACAAAGGGACCAATAAAAGAGTCTCTAAGTTTTTTAGGACCATCCATGTTAGCAAAGTTTACTGTGGATATTAATACTTGATCACCAACTTTAATGTTAGCTTCTTTATGAGTTTTATCCCATCTTGACTTATTATAGTCAACTGCTTGTTTGATACAATCTTGAGCATGTTTTTTCTGCTTTAATCATCATATTTAAAAATGATTCAGATGTTGGATGAATGTGTACTGTTTTACTAAGCACACTGGTTACAGGCATAACAGGATTCCATCCTCTTTCTAACTCAAAAGGAATTTTTCCAGTAACTGAGTGTTTACTTGAATTATATGCATATTCAAGGGCTGGTAATAAAGATATCCAATCATGAGTAAAACCATCTTGATCTTTATAACTAAGGCCAAAGGCACAATATCTTCTAATCATGTCTTCCAAAGTTTGTATCATTCTTTCAGCTAAACCATCTGTCTGAGGGTGATAAGCTGTAGAAAAGGCTAATTTAGTACCCATTAAGTTGAACAAATTATCCCAAAACTCAGAAGTGAATTTTGGATCTCTGTCACTGATAATGACTGAAGGACATCCCACATCAGCAATGATATGATTCCAAAATAATAGAGCCACATCCATTGCATTATTTTCTTTAAAGCAAGGAATAAATCTTGCTCTTTTACAGAATCTGTCTACTACAACTAAAACACAGTTGTAATTTTCTTTACCTGCTGGAGGTAACCCAGTCACAAAGTCCATGTTAATGACTTCCCATCTGGATTTTGGTTCATTGATTTCTTGTAACATACCATGTCTTTTACCAGTAGCTTTATTGGCTTTTTGGCACCTGTCACAAGAAGAACAGTATTCTATAACATCTTTTCTCCAATCTAACCACCAAGCTACAGACCTTACTCTTTCAAGGGTTCTGTCAGTAGACATGTGGCCAGAAAACATATTATCATGACATTCAAATAATATGTCATTAATATGGTTTTGTGATGTAAGTACAAGACTACAAGCATGGTTACTTTTATAATAAAGGAGTCCATCTAGGAGTACAAATCTTTTCTCATCAAATTTTCTCTTCCAAAGTGGATCCAAACCATTTAAAATACCAATACTTTTGAAGTCTGACTTCAGAGCTTCTACAATTATTGTAGTGTTCTTGTTATCAGAGTAACTGTCTACAATGGTTTCAAAGAATTCATCTTTGAGGCTAGTGATTGTAATACCCATGATGGGTAAATCTCTTTCCATATTTTCTTGATCATATGCTGGATTATCTGGAGTGTTTGGCAAAGACCATCTGCTAAGTGCATCAGCATTTTTATGAATTAATCCTTCTCTATGAGTTATAGTCATAGAACTTCTCCATTCTTGGATTGAGATTTGCCATCTCAGCTAGGGCTGATAAGTTTTGTCAGACTAGAAGATATGGAAGCATAATTTTTCAAATGTTGTCTGTAATAACTCATAAAGCCTAAAAAGCTTTGGAGTTCTTTTACAGTAGTGGGTACTGGTTTGAGTAGAACAGCAGCCACTCTATTTTGATCTATTCCCAAAGTAAGACCAGATACTACATGTCCCAAGGCTTTGAGTTCATTAAACCCAAAGTGGCACTTGGGCAGAGAAATCTTCATATTCATTTTAATGGCCCTTTTAAGGACTAGGTCTAATCTAGTAAGATGTTCATCCCAATCTTGAGAGAAAACAATAATGTCATCTATGTATATGATCAACCATCCTTCTCTAAGTTCATTGTAGAATTCTACATCCATCATTCTTTGGAAATGTGAAGGTGCATTTTTTATGCCAAAGGGCATTCTTAAATATTCATAAACACCTAAGTAGCAAATAATCCTGAGATAGTTTCTACTTTCAACACTAACAGTGTTTTGATGAAAGCCTTTAAGTACATCCATTGTAGAGATGTATTTGGCTTTGGCCAAATTTGTAAGAGATTCATTAATTTTAGGCATAGGATACCTGTCTAGGACAGTAACACTATTCAAAGCCCTAAAATCACCACAAAGTCTTGACTTGTTATTGTGCCAGGCTATTATTACTGGTGTAGTAATGTCAACTTCCTCTCCTGGAGTAACTTTTCTAAGAACTTTCAATTTTAGCAAAGTGTCTATGTGTTCTTTAATAGCTTCTCTGCTTCTAGGACTAGCAGGATAAGGGGATCTCCTTAATATTGGAGGAAAAGGTTTCTGAATGGTCAACTGAATGTTGAATTCATGTCCTTTTATTGCTCCAAACTCATCTTTAGGAGTATTGAATGCACTAATATTCATGTACAAAGTATTGTATAATTGTGTGACTTGGTCACTTGACAGCTTCTCATACACATGAGCTTCCTCTTTTATTTGGTTTTTAAAGGAAATAATATTATTAAAGGAAGAGGAACTTCTAGTATCATAATGATACTGTACTGTACTATTTCCAATTGTAACATAATTGGCATCTGAGTTGATCAGATTAATTTTATAAGCATGTAAATAATTATTACCAATTATGAAATATTGAGCTTTAATATCCTCCATTACCATGAAAGTCATGTTCATAGAAACTGTACCAAGTGTAATGTCATAGTTAATTTTACCTATGTAATTAAGTTTTTGGTTACAACTTTTATAAGTTTTATTGTCAGGACTAATCAGTTTAGACTTATAATCCTTGTCTATTTGAGACAAATATCTAGTACCAACACAAGATACATAAGCACCTGAATCAAGTAAAGTGTTTATAGGTATGTTATTCAATTTCATTCTCATAACACTACTCTTGCCTTTGCTTTCATCTACATGAAATATATTACCAACAACATCTTGAGACTCTTCTTCAAGTTCAGAGTTCTCATTAATCTCTGGATCTTCTGATTCTTCAGAATCTTTATTCTCAGATATATTGTTAACAACTTTCTTTCTTCTGCAATCTTTAGCTGCATGCCCTTTAATATTACAATTTGTACATCTAACATCAGAATAAGTTTTATTTTTATCTGATGTAACAGGAGGAGTAGTAACAAAAGGTTTGTTTTGGTACTTTGATCTTTTACCAAGATTAGTCTGATCAACTATTTCTTGTAACACATTTATAAATGTACTGATACCAGCTTGAGTGGTGTCTAATGCACATTTAACTGCATAAGCCACTTCCCCATCACACAAGTCCAATAGTTTAATATTGATTTGTTTAATATTCAAGTAGGGTTCAATTGACTTAATCCTTCTGTATTGTTTAGTAACCCAAGATGATACAGAAGGATTATTAGCATCAAATCTTGAAGTATAGAAGGCTTTTTGTACTCTTCTTCTCCAAGTAGCATTACCAAACTTCTGTTCAATTTGCTGTTTCCACCATTCCCATGTTTGAAGACCAAATTGGTTTTTAATACCTTTATACCATTGGTTGGCAGAATTCTTAAACAACAAATTTAATCTTGAGATGATAATTCTATCATGTAAATCTATATCAGATTTAAGGGTGTCAATCCATTCAATGAATTCTGTGTGATCATACTCTCCTTCACCTGAAAAAGTGGGCCAATCAGATGTTTTGGGAATTGAAGCTAACATCTGTTTTCTAACTTCTTTATCTACATCAATTAGATGGGTATCAATTTGATAATTGTTTAAATTATCAGAGTGTTGTGTTTTAACATGAGAATTCATGTTTTGATTTAAATTCTTATGTTCAAAAGAATTTAAGTTCTTCTCTTCCAAAGAATTGAAAGGAAGGTCTTCAGCAATTAAAGATTTAATATTTTTATTTAAATGAGGGGCAGATTGATTTAATTGAAGTGATTCCAAATTCTTAGTAAGTAAAGCTTGGTTCACTTGTATTTCTGATATGTCAGAAATAATTTTATCAATTTTTTGTTCAATTGATTTAACTTCTTTACCTTTAAAACTTAGTGTTTGAACTTCACTCTCCAGTTTGTTTGTAACATGTCTCAAATGTTCATTGAGGGGCTCTACATCTTTTAAGAAATATTTTTGTATTTCAGTAGTGATGTCAGTACACATGTCCAAAATATTAGTCTGATTTGTGCAGACTTCTTCGATGAATTGAGATTGAGAAACAATTTTCTCTTCAGTTTTTAAGTTATTTTTATCTACAACTTGTTCTATTTTAAGAAACATGTCAGATAAAGTATGTAAAAAGAATTCTTTTGTAACAATGTCATCTATTCTTGATGATTGTTGGTGTCTCGAGCCCGTTGATCTTGTCAAGAATGGTCTATGTACTGGTAAGTCCCCTGTATTTGACGGGCCAGGCAGAACATCTCGCCGTAGACTGAATTGCGATATTCGCGCCTGGACATGCGGCGCTGCGTGTTGCGGCGCTGCGGACCGGCTTGAGCTCGGTTGGGCTGCTGGCGCCGGTTTTGCGCTGGGGGCGCTGGCGGCGCTGGGGGCTGCGGTTGCGGCGCCGGTACTGGAACCGGTTCTCTGACTGTTTCGACGGGATTCTCCACGTTGGGAGTGTCCGGCGTCGAGGCTGATGGATTGCTTGAGGCTTCTGAGACCTGGGTCTGACGAAGCGCTCTCCTTATGGAGAAGGGGTTCCACCCCTCTGTCAGCCACTGAGTACATATCACAGTACCTGACATTTACCAAGTAACTGCAAAGATTATTAATTATTATTATCTCTAATAATAATTACTATTCTTATTAATTATTATTACTATTTATTATCATTATTTATTCTAAATAACTCCACGTAATATTAATTATTATTATCCTTAATAATAATTACTATTCTGTAGTTATTATTATTATTATTATAACTTCATTATTATTACTTTAATATTAATATTATTAAAGTACATTAATTACATTAATTAATATAAATACTTTAATAATATATTCATTAATAAACTCATGAATAATTCTGGTTAAGATATGTACTCCTGTTATACAAGATACATAACTTGTAGGCCTTTGCCCCCCTGTCACGTGAAATATCCAGAGTAACAGATATCACTCTTTCCCCTCTGATTACGCCCACATTCCTTAACATTGGAATATTTCACGCATAAGATATGTAATTTAATATCTTATTAATAAAAGAACTTATTAATATTATAATAATTAATACTTATAAGATGTACCAATAATAAATGACATCATTATAAGTTAATAACTTTATTAATATTAATAACAGATCAATTAATACAAATGTCATGATGTGATCCAATCCCACTAAGGACTACTGATCAAAGATGTGTCCCATAACACAGCCTTAGTAGAAATCACATCATAAACATTAACAGATCCTCCCAAAAGGATCTGTCTTGCCCCTGAAGTTCCACAGTACCTCCCAGGTCATGGAAGCGCTCACAGTTCCCCCTTGAGGAGCTCTTAAAATATATAAACAGACTGTAAACAGTTGTTTATCCCCCAGAGAATATTTAGAACACACCAGCACAGTACATACCTTAGAGTTATTTACCTTGCTTAGTTCCCCATTCTCCAACAATCCCCCAATTCTGGATAATCTATAGTTTAATACTGTTATTACCTCAAGAATTGGCCACAACCTACCTTCAATAAGGTAGAAACCACGAACCCAAGTGAGTACCTCCTTGGATGCCTATTAATACTTTGTATTGATTTGGATGCGCCTAATTAGAGCAATTAGAGCAAGCCTCTCAGACAAGACTTACTGATTGAGGAAGTACCTTTTTACAGGACTTAAACCATTACCCAAACCACTTTAAATCATCAACCTACCTTAGTTACAACCCATAACCACGGTTAGTTCCACACCCAGGCTGACACCCTCCGTCAAGATCAAGGTCTTTGGAGTCCCCAAGATTCTCGTGAGGCTGCGATGCGTGGCTAAGGCTTGCGTGAAGAAAAGATCCTTCATCGCCGTATCCGCCGACGAAGCTTCCTGGTAGCCTCTGAAGTTGGCTTGGTGCTGTTCCAAGATCACTCTGGCTGCCGGGTTTAGACTTGCGTGTACTAGGAGCAAGGGGAGGATAATCAGCGATTTTTCCGGCTAAGCGGTTGCTGACACGGGATGAAGTTACTAACTTTCGTTGCTCTCCGCTATTTGGGCTGGAGTTTCTACGATCAGACATGTTCAAAGAACTATGTATGAGTTATATAATTTTATATGTATTTTTGGTTTAAGAGAAAAAGAAAATAAAGAAGTATTTACGCGGGGTTATTGGAATCCACGCGTCGGCGGTGACTAATCGAGCTTCTCCAGGTGGTGGGGAGCTACGAACCTGGATAGGAGCGGCGTCTGGGATAACGGTATCCTCGTTTTGAGGAGTTGAGTTAGATCTGTTCCCGTTGTTAGACGAGCGGGATCGGCGGTTAGAGGTACGACCACGGGGGACAAAAACTTCAGACACTGAAGACGAGATTGTTATCAGTTTGAAGATTGGATGGAGACAAATATTTTAAGATAAAAAGGTTCTTACTTATATTGAGGAATAAGAAGTTATGATTTTTTGAAAAAAATCGAATTTTGGATGATTCTTATAATAAGAATCTAGTTTTGAGAGTATAACTTTGTGGTTTTTCTGTAAAAAACAAAAAATAAAATAAAATAAAAGCAATGTCAGTTTGATAAGTCTATCAAAAAAAAAAATTAATAAATTAATTTATATAAGGCCAAAAGAATTTAAGGCCACTGTTGGGACACCAACTGTCAGCTTTCTGTACTCTAATCCACTTATTGTGGCGTGTACAGTAAGGACTAAAGAAATAACTTACACTTTAATAGTGTAAAATAACAGATAACAATAAAAATAATACTCAAGTGTTATAAAAACACTAAGTACAGCAATATAACAGGTTATTACCCTGCTGCCAAAACTTCTGTAGATGAGTATTAACTCAGAAGGGCCAACCAGACTTTATACACGGTTCTTCCAATCAGATTAAAGGTATTTAATTGATTGGGGGGGGATTTGGTTGAGGAATTTTAAATATAAGATAGTATATAATAAAGGCCAGTCCTCCTTACTTACAGGAGAAGGTGAGCGCCTTTGTAGCTTATAATAATTTATCTATGTAGTTTAAAATTGATGGGGAGTAATCTTCATTTTAGTGAAGAGAACTCCTTCTTAAATAATAAAATAAATATTATTTCACAAGCTTCTTTCTGAAGCAGTGATCAGGGCAAGATCACCAGGGGGAGCTGAGCACCCTGTTCGTGATCTGATGTGAAATATGGTGTCATTCCTATGTGGAATGACCCCATAATTATTTCACAATGAATGGCTTAGTGGGAAATAATTATTTCAACATTAAATAATTATTTCACTAAGATGTGCTTGTGAATGAATTTTCTGGAGACTAAGGCTTGGGAAAGCGCTTGCCCTGGGTGATCTGTAATGTAAAATCACATGTACTTATGTATTTAATACATACTACATAAGTTATATAATTAAATACATATATAATCTTATAGTATATATTACTATGGGTTATGCTGGGATTTTCCAGGATTTTCAAGGAAAAAACTATACCAATCAATGGTTCTTTATCCATTTATTGCGTGTTTGCAAATTGATTTGCCAAGGATTTTCCTTAATTAAATTTCCTTGGATTTTTGAAAAAAATAGATATAATTTTAAATAAATTTATTATTGTGTTTTACGTGTGGTGATAAGTGTGGCTTGAACACAGAGCCTTATGTATTAACCAGATATTTCTAGGCTTGTTCTTAACTGTTACACTATATACCAATTGTTGAAACAGTTGAGTATAATTTCTCTTATAACCAGAAAATCTAGTAAAATAAATGAAGTAGAAAAATAAAATAAACTAAATAATAATATAATTAAATATTATTAATTATTCAGCTTGCAGTTTCAAGTGTTACATAATGTATGTAATATCTTGGTGGCTGACAACCATCCAACACAGAGAAGGTAACATTCATAAGAATGCTGATGGTCTTAGTAGATGGGCTCTCCCACATGACCCCAGAAACCCTGCTTATGATCCTGAAGATCAGGAAATGACTCCAAGTTCCCTATCATGGGCATCCACATCTCTACTTTCCCCAAAGAATTCTTTCAATCTGTTAGATAAGGTTATGAGAGAGACAAGAATGCACTTACCCTACTGCAGCTACTCAGGAAAGACCAAAAAGACAATGAGCTCAGAAATTCCTTACAAGAACCATGGAAGAAGTCCTATGTAGAAGGAAGATTCTCCCTCTCTGATGAACTCCTCTACTTCAGAGACAAGCATAATTCAGTGATAGTTATAGTAGACACCCCTAATATCAACACCATCCTTCATGAGTGTCATGATAGTGTTTACTCTGGTCATTTGTCTGAAGACAGAACCATAGAGAAACTAGCTGATACAGCTTGGTGGACCACTTGGAGAAAAGACCCTATTGAGTATTGTGCTTCCTGTGAAAGGTGTCAGAAAGCAAATAAAACAACTGGAAAAAGATTTGGACTACTAATGAAGATAGCTGAACCTTCCAAGCCTTGGGATATAATCAACATGGAATGGGTAACCTCCTTATCACCAGGAGGAGCAGCTAGCTATAATTCCTGCTTAGTGGTAGTTGAAAGATATTCCAAAGCACCAATATTCATTCCTTGTTTTAAAGAAGACTCTGCCATGGACACTGCCATACTTTTCTGGAACAGAGTAATGCCAAGGACAGGAATACCAAGAGTCATCATCTCTGACAGAAACCCTAAATTTACCTCTGAATTTTGGACTGGGTTGCACAGTATGCTAGGCACAAAGCTTTCTTTCTCCACTGCTTACCACCCTCAGACTGATGGGCTAGCTGACAAAATGTCCAAACATTAGAGGACATGATCAGGAGGTTCTGCGCCTATGGACTTGAATTTAAAGACAATTATGGATACACTCATGAGTGGGTCTACTTACTACCCATCTGGGAATTGGCTTATAGCACCAGTGGCCACTCTACTACAGGTAAAGCTCCTGCTATCTTGGAAAAAGGCTGGCTCCCTAACCTCCCAAAAGACTTCATAAAACAAGATAATATTGACATCCATCCCACAGCATGCACCTATGGAAAAATGTTTGATAAAGCTAGAGAACATGCTGAAAAATGCATTAGAGAAGCTACTGCCTACAATAAAGATAGATGGGAAAAGACCCATAAGGAACCAGAGTTCAAAGTAGGAGATCAGGTCCTCATCTCAAATACCAACTTCAACAATCTGTCTGGTCCCAAGAAGATGAGAGACTCTTTTGCTGGTCCCTTTGTGATCAAAGCCTTGCATGGAAAGAATGCAGTAGAGGTGAACCTTACAGAAGAGTTCAGCAGGAAGCACCCCACCTTCTCAGTAAGTTTAGTAAAACCATATCACTCCCCTGATGTCACCAAGTTCCCTCTCAGGCAGCAAGCCAAAGTAGTCATCCCCACCTTAGAGAAATCCACCAAGGACAAATTCATCTCAAAGATCCTTGGAGAAAAAAGACTAAGAGTTGATAACAGAGATGTGAAAATGTACCTAGCCAGATACAAGGGTATGAGTGCTGATCAAGATGAGTGGCTATTGGAACAAGACCCGCCAGAATCTAGCACACTACTTAGGAGATTCAGGAGTGAAAAAAGGAACAACTGATTAAGTTACATCCTGTAGATGCAACCTCTTTTGGTGGTAGGGAATGTCAGCCTTAAAGCTAATACAATTAGCCTAAAAGTCTTCCTTACACACATTTTAAGACCAAAACTTAATCATATCGTTTACGGTTTTGAACTTACACTTGTTTTGACTTCAGATTCTGTTTCCTCATCATATTTTAGCCCTAGTTACAACTTAGCATTTTCTTTATATCTTACTCCTTCACATAGTAATGAATTACTGGTGAATTTATTCTATATACTGTTACACCGTGTTTCAGATGCAAGCTGACCACAAGCCAGCGCTGCTTATGTCATCAAACTATGAAAATTTTCGAGTCTGAGTATCCTCTACACCCCAGAAGATACACAGACTCCAGAATAACACACAACAACCACACACTTCAGAAAAAGGACTTCAACCAGTTGACCTCCAGCAGCTTCCTCACCAAGGTTTTGGAATATTAAGTAAGGCCCTCACTTCTCTGATTACTTCCCAGTTCAACTTTCATTTAATCAACCAGTGAGTCCCTTCTTCTGCTACCTCATCAACTTTTCTCCAATCCTTTATCTCTAGTCTGTGTGTTCTGTCTTATCCTCCCCCCTTCCCTTTTCCTACTAAATCACTGGCAAACCATTATTGGTATAACTCATAGGATTAAATCCTGCTTGATAAAGCCTCAACTAGCACCAGATTGATTGATCACTCCTTGATCTTATCCCATTGCATTTTTGTTGATTTGATCAGGGAAAATCAACCAGGTTTCCATCTAAGGATCCTTGTGTCAGTTTCTTTTGACCAGAAAAAGATTGGCTGGCGTCAGTTTCCTTTGAAAAGGCTCCTTCTCCCAGTTTCATTTGAGGAAGAAGAGGCCGACCCTCAGTTGGCAGCTCCCCAGATCATTTAAGATCTTTTCTTTATCATTTTATAAATAGTGTTTATTTTCCTACTAAGTAATTTATTACTTATCCCTCCCCAATTCATTGTGTTCTGTTGTCAATCAAGAGACACAGGCTCACTTCCTTGGATCCTGCCTTAATTTCCATTTCCCTGACATTGAGGAGGTCCTTGAGCTCTGGGGATTTACAATATCCATCCTTTCCATACGTGATCATATTTCCTTTTATGAGTTCCTGCTTGATTTTTGTTTGTGATTCATGAGAGAAGGCGGCCAAAAACAAGTAGACTACATCTTTCTGAGAGGTTATATGTTCATTGGTAACAAGGTATTTGACAATCATCATGAACTTGGAAACAAATTCCCGGTAGCCGTGGATGTCCTTGATGCCCCCATTCTTTGAAATTCCTTTGGCAAATTCCCTTGGGTTGTCGGTTTTATAGTTGATTTGGGTGTAATAGTCCCCCCAAACTTCCATCATACTTTCCTTAAGAAGTTCCCAGTCCCTCTCAGCGTATCCTTCCAGGGTTTCCAGTTCTTCCTTCAGATCCTCGCCAACTACAAATCAATCAATTTGCATTACCATGTCCCAGATGCTGGTGCCACATGCTTCTGCAGTCCTTTCATAGCGGGCTAAAAAGGTTTTCAACCTTTCTCCTTCAAATTTCAAGGTATCATTCTTGATTTTGACAACTTTCTGTCTTCTTTCATGCATAGACGTACGTTGTGGTGATCCATTCCACTTCATTACCATACTTTTAATAAATTATTTATCACTTATAAACCCCAAATACTTACATATATATACATATAAATCCCAAACCTTACACATATTCACCATTATTATTGCATAATCAGATTCTACACCCCATTTTAACCCTAGTCACTCACTCCAACCACCCTCAAATTCCTCATGGTTCAAGAGTTACAGGAAAACCAAGAATAATCCAGCAAGTTACAGTGTAAAGCAAGTTATAGAATACAATAAGTACATATTATAAGTAGATATATTACACAAACAAGATACATAAAATACATATTATATTAACTACATAGACACTACATAGACACTACATAACATACACTGCACATGACTAGGCTTTATTCAGTAACATCTTACATCATATCTACTGTACATAAATTCTACCTTCCCACTACTCATCTGTCACTGTCATGATTATTTCATATAAGTCACTTTCTCACTACTCATCTGTCATGTTCTTCCTTTTCCCCACCAGCTACATGTCATAGTCTAGTTGTTCCTCCCTCCAGCCTTATGGCTCCTCCTCTTTCTCAGATATATAAGGACACCTGTTCCTCCCTCTTGTTCCCTTATGGACCCCCAGACTTACTAAATTACCCCCTACATATACAAACATTACAGATCCCCTATAAATTAGTATACATAACTTAGTAGAGTTACCATCAACCTATAAATATATCAATATAAATATCAGTTTAGATTCAATATAAGAAGATTGCCCCTCTCTCTTTCTTGACCCACCTTGACTCCAAAGCTACAAACCCTTGCCCCTTATTATACTTATATTACATATACTTTATACAACTCAATCCCCCTTCATCCATTCCCCTCACCTGGTGTGTGTAGTAAACAAGCACATTAGTATTAGTCTTCTAAGAGTAGATATAAAATAGCCACACCTTTTATTTTATTCTTAGTGTTACTCTCATTCCCCATAGCTTTAGTCAGGAAGGCAGCTCTTATATCAGCACCTTTGTCATAACCTACATTCGTACTAGTGTAGTTATACATCTCCCTTCCAAGCTCTATTCTGTCCATTGAGTAGTTCCACAACGTTGACCAATATCTGGTGGATTTGAAGCACCTAGCTGATTTGAAAGATTCCTATGCTTGGTGGGGGTTATTCACTGCCAGCATAATTGCCTAGGTTGAGTTCATCCCAGTTAAACTAGGATGCAAACAACCAATTTACAGTAGTTTTACCTCAACCAATGAAATATAACACCAGGGGGGGTCCCTTCGATTTATATTTCATCAGTTGATTTCAACCAAGTTTAGATTGGTTGAGTGCATCCCAGATTAACTGGGATGACTTCATCCTAGGAAATTATGCTGGCAGTGATTGTTTTGAATAGTTTCTCGGCCATATCAGCAGCAGAAGTGGAAGGTGCTCCAGATCCAGAAGCTACAGCGGTTCCCTTTGATTGTATGTTTCCTGCTGTATTAATCCTTGTTGCTGAGGAGTTTCTGATGGTATTACTTGACTTTGATTGAGAGAAGCCTGGTGGATCAAACTTCATACTGCTATCTCCAGGATGTCCCGTTCTTCCTTCCAAATCTCCAGGTATACTAAAAGACATTGATTATATTAAGGGATTCTTATAAAGGTAATGAGCTAATATTTTTGTTATACTATAGGCTGATGTGTATTTCTAGACAAATGATGAAGACCCTAATGGTCGAAAAACTAATAAATTTATGTTCTCTGGTTCTCTATAACCAGGGAAAACTTTGATTTATCCTTAAAATATCAAAATCTAATTTATTCTTCAATCCAAACTGGGATTCAAAAAGAATAGCTAGCCTCAAAGAAATGGTTTGTCTAGATTCTACTTCAAAAGCTGTTTAATATCTCCAAATTTATTAATTTTATATCTGTATACTAACTCCTTTCTTTATCCAGTGATCATTTAAAATACCAAGTTTATCAGAAGTGTGATGCTGGGAGAACCAAAGGTAGAAACATTATTCTTGCATATATCTGTGTTCCGTTCCAGAAGAGGAGAAGTGATTGATAATATCCAACTAACTATGCCACTGTTGGGACACCAGTTGCGAGACTCCAAAAGTGGTTTTCACCTCTTTTGGCTGAATGTAGAGAAGTATTGATGGGTGAAAGCCCTGCTTCTATGAAAGAAAAAGACTAACAACACCCCCAGCTAGGCTGTCTAGTGTAGTTGAATAATTATAGCACAATTTCCTAGAGTGGATTTTTTGTGAATGTGATATGTATATTGCAAAGTTTCAGTATTCAATAAGTGGCGGAGAGTTAAATTATAGTAATTAATTTTAATCAGATGGGGGGGGGAGCTGGTCTGATGATCTGATCTGATGAGATCTGGAAAGAGGAAGGGAGAGCCCCTCCATATATAGTAAAATGTGAGGCATTTATGCTGGTGTTCTAGTTATGTCAGCCACTGAGTACATATCACAGTACCTGACATGTACCACGTAACTGCAATTATTATTAATTATTATTATCTCTAATAATAATTACTATTCTTATTTATTATTATTATACATTCATTATTATTATTACATTACTATTATAATTATTAAAGTACCTTAATTACAATAATTAATATAAATACTTTAATAATTCATTCATTAATAACTCATGAATAATTCTGGTTAAGCTATGTACTCCGGTTATACAAGATACATAACTTGTAGGCCCTTTGCCCTCCTTTCACGTGAAATATCCAGAGTAACAGATTTCACTCTTTCCCCTCTGATTACGCCCACATTCCTTAACATTGGAATATTTCACGTATAAGATATGTACTTTAATATCTTATTAATAAAAGAACTTATTAATATTATAATAATTAATACTTATAAGATGTACCAATAATAAATGACATCATTATAAGTTAATAACTTTATTAATATTAATAACAGATCAATTAATACAAATGTCATGATGTGATCCAATCCCACTAAGGACTACTGATCAAAGATGTGTCCCATAACACAGCCTTAGTAGAAATCACATCATAAACATTAACAGATCCTCCCAAAAGGATCTGTCTTGCCCATGAAGTTCCACAGTACCTCCCAGGTCATGGAAGCGCTCACAGTTCCCCCTTGAGGAGCTCTTACAATATATAAACAGACTGTAAACAGTTGTTTATCCCTCAGAGAATATTTAGAACACATTAGCACAGTATATAACATAGATTTATTTACCTTGCTTATTTCCCCATTCTCCACCAATACCCCAATTCTGGATAATATATAGTCTATTACTGTTATTACTTCAAGAATTGGCCACAACCTACCTTCAATAAGGTAGTCACCACGAACCCAAGTTGAGTCTCTCCTTGGATGCCTATTAATACTTTGCATTGATTTGGATGCGCCTAATTAGAGCAATTAGAGCAAGCCTCTCAGACAAGACTTACTGATTGAGGAAGTACCTTTTTTACAGGACTTAACCATTACCCAAACCACTTCAAACCATCAACCTAACTCAGTTACAACCCTTAACCACGGTTAGTGTCATGCGACCAACCCAACGTACAGATGGGGATTTGGTTGATCGAAGTGCAAAGGGGACTGGAGGATGAGTCGAAGATATTCTCCCAAGCAACTCAAGGATATCTTTGAGTTGAAGTATTCTCGAAGATAAATTCAAGACTAACTTCGAAGATTAGAAGTACAGACTAATACTGGGCTCAGGTAGGACTCGAAGTAATCAGGATGATGGCTGATTAAGGAAAGGTAACGTAAAACAATGTTATATTAATTAAGTGAGGAAAAGGAGAAATGTAAAGAAAGTACAGTTGCTTTTATAGGTAAGTATTGACATGATGCTTTCGTGAAGATGAGTAAGGAAAGTATTTACTCGCAGTTAGATTTACACGAGTGATTGAAAAGAAGTCAAATGAAAGCATAATCGATGATATGACAATTAATTCAAAGATATAAGACAGAGATTCCCAGGTGATGTAATTGGTAAGTGCGAGGCTTGATTGAAAGGGTTAAGCGCCAAGCGAGAGTCGAGGCATGCGAGCTAGTCCGAGTAAGGTTATTGGATAAGCGTCGAAGAGCCGTCGAATCACCGGAAAGGGAAATCTTCGAATCAGGGACCGGATTGGGTAATGAGTTTTGATGAGTGTCCTGTTGATTAGGTGTCACACATTTGGTCCTTTGAAAGTTCGAAACTGAGTGTTGCATTCGAAGTTTGATGCATATGGAAATGCTGAGCCGGGTTTGGCTGAGAGTGAGAGTTGTAGCGTGACAGTTAGTTCCACACCCAGGCTGACAAGTTACATGAGGGGTTTTAGCTGGTGTGCTTTTACAAATGAGGCTTTTGGATGGAATGCTGTGCAGAATACAGCTGCATACAGGGTGGCAGTGTAGTAATGAGCAAATGTAGCTAGTGATCTAGTTACAAGTGTGGCTTGCACAGCCTTCTGGTTGCTATGTATTTATATCAAGTGACCTGCACAGCTTTCTGTATTGCTGCGTAGTCTGCTTGAGTGGCTTGCACTGCCCCAATGGCTACTATGCAGCAGGCTGTATGTGGCTTGTGGTTGCTACACTGCCTCATTTATGCAGAAATACAGATGTAATTTAGATATATACCCTTTATACAGTACACAGAGTGTAACTGTGTATGTAAACTAAAATGACTGGGGTGAAAAAGATAGTGGGGTGTTGTAAAATATATATGTAAACAAAAAAACTTTAAATTTTTCCCTCCAGAACAGAAATGTCTACCACACCGGCCTCTTTCAGGAGGCAACACCTCCCCCCAGGCCTACCACAGAATCATGCATCAATGGCAAGCTTAGTGATCTTTTTGAGGGCCATGGTCAAGCATGAAAGGACTCAAATGAGAAACGTTGTAAGTGGACCCTTCCATTAATCATAACTTCCTATACTGACAGTCCTCCTTCCCCCTCCCCCCCTAATTAGCTAATCACCAAGGTGCGCCAGGAGGTGCGTTTGCGTGAGCTTGGTATAATTCCAAAACTGTTTGATTTGATTGTGTTGTTGGACAGAGCGTTCCAGCCCCGGAGTGCCATGCAATCCAACAAGGAGATCCAAGCTGATCTCACCATGGGGGTAACAGTCCGGGTAGCAATTCTCTTCCTTGTTACCATCCACCATCTTGTCCACCAAGCACCTGGGGATTCTTGTTTCCAATGGGATCTGATCAAAAACCACTTGGAGGCCATGAGGCAGTGGACCAACCTCAAGGTGGCTGTGTAAGATTTCCATAAAAGTCCTCACATTTCCTCAACAGCAAGCTGACCTTTTTTTAATCCTGACATTACAGGTACATGGCCCTCACATTGAGACAGGATCTCCAGTTACTCCCTGGGACCATCATGTTTGCAGATGTTCCCGCCAAAGTGATCCATTTGCCCACTGCCATAGAGGCAGAGACATAGAGGCAGAGAGTGAATTACAAGCAATGGCCGCAGAATTTGGGGCCAAACCCTTAAAGGAAGGGGTCGGCGCTTTTCTCTCAAGAGAAGTAGCCCTTGCCAGGTAGGACCAAGCTTGCACATTTTTTTTATCATTTTTTTCCCCATGTAATTCCCCCACCCAAAGACAAAATCATAGAAATACAACATGAAAAAAGAAACAAATAACAAAAAATGTAAAAAAAAAGGGCATTAATAAAAAAACCCGGTTTTTCCGCGTTTACACCCGATTTTACGCAGCGGCGACGTAAAATTTGCTGCGGAGTACACCCGGTTTTCCGCGGTTACACCGGGTTTTTTTATTTATTTTTTTGCGGGCGGAATTTTATGGTTTTTCAAAATTTTAAAATTGCTAAATATATTTCTGGGAGTGTAGAATTTTATGGTAATTTTTATTTTCCAAAAAAACAACATCTTCTATTTTGTTTTTCCCATACACCCGGTTTGTTTCAAAAAAAAACCCCACGGCTCAATTTTCAGGATTTCTCAAAGTTTTAAATCTTTTTAAAGCACTTTAAGGGGGTTAGAATTTAATGCAACAAACAGTTCATTTTTAAATTTACTGTTTTTTTTTAATGATTTTTGGACAGAACTTATTTGTAAACACCTTCACGCCTGTCTTTTAAGATATTTGGCAAGTTTTTAAATGGTTTCATACACTTTAGAGGGTGAAGAATTCATTGGAAAGAAATACAGATCATACAATTGACTTGTTATCAGAATAAAATGGAATTTTTATCAGAATAAAATGGAAATATAGGAAAATGGACAAATAACTATTCAACATCAACAATCTTATTAATTATGGCAGATCTTCTTATTGGAGGGAAAAGAACTTTTTCCCCAAGGTCCAAATTGGGCTGAATCCACTCTTTCCACAACAGAGCTTCCTCTTCAGCCCAATGTTGCCAATATAGATCAATCCTAGGGGAAGGCCACATTTCAGCCTTAAACGTGAAGCTGATGAGATGAAGAAGACTGGGAATGAGTATGAGACATATGGGAGAGTGGGTGGTGGGTGGAGAAGAGAGAGGAAGATAAATGGTGGGCATTAGACCAGAAAACAAGACCACAGGTTTTTTATAAGTGTCAGCCATCAAGTATCCATGAGCAGGGAAGGTCGTCCAATACTTCAGTGGGGCCTGTGCTTTTCCATCCCAAGAGAGTGCATCGATTAGATCTGTCAGCCTCTGTGATGCCAAGGAGTAATCCTTCTAGCTACACAAGGTGCAAAATAAAAGATAAAGAGCAATATAAAGCTCTGGGAGGATTTATAAGAGGTAATACCAATAAAGATATGAGGTATGAGCGGTAAAAGATGATTAATTATATTAAATAAATTTAATATAATTAAAAATATGAGGGGCCTGATAAATCAGGGGTGGTTTAATCCCTCAAAGGTATCTTGCAAGCAGAGGATTTAAGTACCTGAACACACTGTGGCCTGTAAACAGGGGTGGTTTAAATCCCAGATAAAAGATGGGGGGAGAATCTCAAGAGAAAGGTTTATCTACTTACTAGTAATAAATTACCTTACAGACTTGAGGTTCTTCCAGGGGGAAATTGGGCAGTTGGAAGCGCTTGGAAAGGGTTTTGGAAGAGCTGGGTGGACACTGGGCAATTTCAAAGGAGTAAGAAGGGGCTAAAGAACAGATACTAGGACCTTACCAGACAGACTAACAATTGTAAAAGTTATGTAAGTGGGTACAGGTGGTAGTATATATATTAAAGCATGAGGAGGCAAAATACAGGGGGAACAAGGGCTCCTTAAATTCCTTTCTGGAGCCCTGATGGCGAAACACAGGATGTATTTTTTCCTATGGGAACATTTAAAAGGAAGGGGTTAAGATTTAATACAAATGTATGTAGTTGTTTAATCAAATTTCCATATGTACAGGCTGTCTACTATGGGTACAGCCTGTCTAAGCTCTTTTGCTGGAATATTGAGGCGCTTCTGAACCTCTGACAAGGTTTGTTAGATGTGTTGATCAAAGGTTTTAACCATATGTCAAAATGTATTGATTAAATATCACATGTACCTGTTGATCACATTTGTCAGAGTTTAATTGTTTTGTATTGTGTACAATGTGAAATACATGTATTTGTTTGTTCTGTGGGCGCTTCAAGAGCTTCTTGTTTGATCCCTGTCATTCAGGATCTTTGGGAATGCATGACTGCAGAGATCTGTCAATCAATAATTTCCCACTAAGGATGTAATACATTTATTTTGAACAGTTGTTCAATTGTTATTTTCAGAAGGTTCTCATGTTATTTCCTTCCTCTGGTTCGTGGTCTTTGTCCCTCTGAATCATCCTTAGTGTATTTAGTATTTAATTAAATAAAATAAATAAATAGATAGATAAATATATAGTATATTACTAGTATTATATACTTATATTATTAATGTCATAAGTATTTATTTTATTATGTTCTTATTTAAATACATTGTTATTTCGTGGTTTTGTACATGTATTTATTGTTTTTATTCTGTATTTTAATGTATAATAATTAATTCAGCGCTTTAGTGGTAATATTCTTTCAAGTTGTTTTACTACTAGAAGTTTTAAGTTATCTGGGGTACTTTGGCTGAAGTACCCTAGGTTATTTTACATGCCCTTTAAGATTATGAAATAATATTTCCATTTATTTTATTACTTATTAACATATTCATTGTTTTATACTTAATATTGTATTTGTTTATTTATTATTAATTTACTATGTAATAATGCATTTATTATTTACGTATTACTTTTTTATGTTGCTTTATCTTATTATTATTCATTTATTACTCTTTGTTAAATGATTAATACTACATTTTTTATTTTATGTTTATTTTTGTTCTAGTCAGGTTGTCTCTGAACTAGTAGCAAGCTGACAAGATCCTTGTGGTTGGCGCCCACATGTTCTTTAGCATCTGATGGTTTGAATAGAAAGGGTTTGATTTGAGTTCTGCTTTGATTTCCTTGCGAATTTCATCCATTCGTCTGAGGAACGTCCCATGCTGACCGCAGCGGCTCAAAATCCACAACCCCCATTGCCTTTGAAATCAGTAATTGTAGAGAGATGTTGGATGGCTTCTTTGGGATGAATGTTGTCTTTGTACTTGTACTGAAGGATAATTCGAGAAAAGATTAATTGTATATAAAATGAACACTAAATAAAAGGAAATTACTAACCAAATCAACAGACACATTATTGTGAGTACTCCAACTGAGTGCCTCAGACATATAGGTGTCAGGATTAGATATTGAGCTGGCAGTCATTGAGGTCTATGAAAGGGGTAACCAATAAGAAGCTCAGAATTAAAGATCTCTTCAAAGAAAATTAGTAAAACTCACATCAAAAGGCCCATAAGCATCATTTTCTGCCAAAGTGTTTTCATCTGTCTTGGTCCTTTTAACTGATTCAAATTTTGCCTGTTTAAGTATTTTTCCAGACCTCTGATGTATCAAAAAATGATTTAACTTCAGTATAATGTACTCAAGATGGAAATAAAAACACTTACAGTCTTCAAATTTCCTCCTTCATGTTCTGAGCCCTGTTGAATGATATCATCTACCTCTTGAAGCTCTCCACTTGATTCAGACTCCTCCTGACTTTCCTCTTCTGTTGACACAGCCTAAAAAACACAAGGAGAAAGAATTAGATGTGATATTTGAGTGAAGAATAAAGATGAATCATTACCTCTGATTCCTCAGATTCATCCATCTTCTTAGGCCTACCACGTTGTGGGAGAACTTATATACCAGAGGTGCAGCACCGAAGCTGAGCCCGCAGCCGTGGGCTCAGCGGCAGGCTGAGGCTGAGGTAAGGGGGGTACTTGACAAATGTCATTGGACATTCCGCAGGGAAAAGCACGGGGCGCAGCATGTGACATTCTATAGTTGGCGCGGGCGATTGGTCGAGTGGACAAAGGCCGCTTCAGTATGCGCGACGTAATGGACCGGGCGGAACCACGGGGTTTGGGGGGCCAGGCCGCACGCGGAGCGGGGGCAGAAGGAGCGGAGTCGTGCGCAGGGGAGCGACAGACGGCTGCGGGGGTCAACGGGGTATAGTAGTCGGGGACAGGCTGCGGTGCGATGCGGGATTGAGGAGACAGGCAAGTAGGGCTCCAGGGACAGTACCGGGGATTGCGGGACATGATTGGGGGGACTGATGTATAAATAGAGGGTTGTACCAGGGTTGCTGGTCTTATCTTATCTTATCATCGAAGTAGATAGCTATCAACTACAGCGCATATAAGAAAATCTCATTGTTTTAGAGCGCTCTCAGCGAATATTCAGCATGTGCGGACAAGCAGAACTGTGTAGGGCAACATCAGGACAACGAACGCAAGAGGAACGGTCCCCTTGCTGAGTATAAGGTGTTGCAGGGAAACCAGTTGAATATCCGCTGACAGTTTTTATCCCGCAGAGGAAATCAAAGAACCACCGGAACCAACCAGGAAGAAGGGCAACCTACTATTTCTGTCACCGAGGTTGCCATTATTTCCACAACGTCCGTTTGTCTTGGCCAAAGGTTCCTACAAGTTCACAAGAAATCAATAACCAAAGACAAGAGATAAATGAATAAATACCTTGTGTTCTGTCACCTGCTTCCTTGGGATTCCTCTTCCTTTCTTCTCCAATTCTGTCAGCCTGGGTGTGGAACTAACTGTGGTTATAGGTTGTAACTAAGGTAGGTTGATGGTTTGAAGTGGTTTGGGTAATGTTAAAGTCCTGTGAAAAAGGAAATTCCTCAATCAGTAAGTCTTGTCTGAGAGGCTTGCTCTAATTGCTCTAATTAGGCGCATCCAAATCAATACAAAGTATTAATAGGCATCCAAGGAGAGACTCAACTTGGGTTCAAGGTGACTACCTTATTGAAGGTAGGTTGTGGCCAATTCTTGAGGTAATAACAGTAATAGAATAGATATTATCCAGAATTGGGGTATTGGTGGAGAATGGGGAACTAAGCAAGGTAAATAAATCTAAGTTATATACTGTGCTAATGTGTTCTAACTATTCTCTGGGGGATAAACAACTGTTTACAGTCTGTTTATGTATTGTAAGAGCTTCTCAGGGGGGAACTGTGAGCGCTTCCAGGACCTGGGAGGTACTGTGGAACTTCAGGGGCAAGACAGATCCTTTTGGGAGGATCTGTTAATGTTTATGATGTGATTTCTACTAAGGTTGTGTTATGGGACACATCTTTGATCAGTATTCCTTAGTGTGATTGGATCACATCATGACATTTGTATTTAATGATCTGTTATTAATATTATTAAAGATATTAACTTATAATGATGTCATTTATTATTGGTACATCTTATAAGTATTAATTATTATAATATTAATAAGTTCTTTTATTAATAAGATATTAAAGTACATATCTTATACGTGAAATATTCCAATGTTAAGGAATGTGGGCGTAATCAGAGGGTAAAGAGTGATATCTGTTACTCTGGATATCTCACGTGACATGAGGGCAAAGGGCCTACAAGTTATGTATCTTGTATAACCGGAGTACATAGCTTAACCAGAATTATTCATGAGTTATTAATGAATATATTATTGAATTATTGATATTAATTAATGTAATTAATGTCAGCCTCCCTGATGCCAAGGACAAGTCCTTCTAGCTACAGGTGGTGCAAGGATAGATGGAAAGAGTATATAAACTCTGGGTAAGGCACAAAGTTACAATTCCCAAAAGATATGGGGGAATTGTGACGTAAAAATTGAGAAAAAAATGGGTTAATAATTATATTAAATAAATTTAATATAATTAAAAACCAGAGGGCCTGATAAATCAGGGGTGGTTTAGATCCCTCTAAGGTATCTTACAAATAAATGCAGAGGATTTAGGTACCTGGAACACTGGGGCCTGTTGGAACAGGGGTGGTTTAATCCCAGGAATGGAAATGGGGGAATATCTTCAAGAAAAAGGGTTATTACTTACTAGTAATAAACCTTGAGGGATCTTGGGGATATTCTGGGTGAAAACTGGACAGTTTGAAGCGCTTGGATGGATGGATGGTGGAGCTTGATGGGCACTGTGAAGTTGTTGGGGAAGACAGGGCTAAAGAATAACTACTAAGAAGCTTACCAGACTGTGTTATAAAGATGTATATATCTAATAAGAAGTGGGTAAGGTTGTTAGTGGGTATTGGGAAGCATGAGGAACCTTCTTTGGGCGGTTGAAGAGCTCCTTAAATAGTCTTGAGTTCCCCCTGGGGACCCTGTAGGTATTATTGGCCAACTTGTGGGATCTTTGGACCACATTTTGGCCATTTTTGCTTTCTTGGTGACGCTTCAGCAGCCCCTGCTTTGAATACACGTCACCAATTGATTTTTTATTAATGTATTTTATTATTTATTTATTTACATTGACTTACAGTCTGTAGTACATTAGTACTGTTTGTTATAGATTTAATACTAGTGGCTTATTTGTATTTATAATAAGCCACAGTATTGTTTTGTACTGTTTGTTCAATCAATGTATTGTATAATTAAACAATACCATTTAATATGTTTAATTGTTTAGTCCCCAGTACTCTTCATTACATATGTAACACATGTAATGAGGTCACTGGAGCGTGTTTTTGTTGATTTGGGTGTACCTGAGTGACTGTGGAGTCCGCGTGCCAAGTTTTGGGAGCCTGTGAGGGGCTTGATGCTTGCGCCGGGGCTTATATCCCAACTTTGACGCGGGCTTTCAGTCACGCGGGTTGAACTTGAAGTTCTGCGGACTGCGGTACGCGGGGTTTGAGTAAAACACAGTGTATTTACACTATATCCCCTAATTTACACAACACCTCATTTCCGTGACTGGAAATGGGGTTTAAGCATATGTATATATATATATAAGCATTAATTAATGCAAGTTCCTTTTTGTTAAAGGTACTTGCTAATTATTCTTTGCTAATTTACATAGTGAAGGAGTGAGAATTAGGGGTACCTGTGAGTGAGGTACCCTAGGTTAAATTTAGTGTAGATTCAGAATATCAAATAATATTCTAAATATTATTTGATATTCTATATTTTTTTATAATAATTTTGTGGTAAACTTGTGACAGGTTGCTCTGTCATAGTAGCAAGCTGACAATTAATGTACTTTAATAATAATAATATTAATGTAATAATAATGAAGGTATCATAATAATAATAACTACAGAATAATAATTATTATTAAAGATAATAATAACTAATATTACATGGAGTTATTTAGAATAAATAATGATAATAAATAGTAATAATAATCAATAAGATTAGTAATTATTATTAGAGATAATAATAATTAATAATATTTGCAGTTACGTGGTACATGTCAGGTACTGTTATATGTACTCAGTGGCTGACAAATTCTGTGTATTCATAGCCTGAAGGATCCCTTTTTGTTGAAGTAGTTGATTTGTGTTTCCTTTTGGCGCCCTTTGTTCTTCCTTGTCCTTGGTGATCCTTGCTAAAGAGAGGTTCCTGGATGGCCACTGTGGTGTAGTTCCCTTGAAAGAGCTTCTTGATTTTGCCAATGTAGAATTTTTTCTTGCCAGGTTGAAACGTTTGGAATTCCTTAAAGAGATCTGTTAAGAAAATTTCCTTGTTGTTTTCTTTGGTGGGAAGTAGACCTTCACTTGATCCATTGTTGTTGTCCTCTTCAATGAATGTCTGCTCATACATGGAGGCAAAAAACAAATTAGAACTATAAAACTATGAACAAGAAACAGAAACCAGGGAATTATATTGGCCAACTCACTTCAAGATCCTTTTTAACATGCCACTGAGAATGGAAATTGTGATGGGTGAATTTTCTGCCTAGTCCTTTTGCTTCGTGAACTTGAAGGATGTGTCACGCTGCAACCACTGAACTCAGCTTTGACTACTCATCAACCTTTAAAATGCATCCTCAGACTTGAATGCATATTCAGTTTGCGAAATGCTTTGACAAATGCATCTTCGACATACATTTCAATTCAAATGTAATAGCGTGACACTTAACTCAACAAACATCTTTGACATTTAGTCAGCTCCTTCAAACCAGCATTTCTAAAAAGCTAGGAATTGCTTAATCCGGTGATCCTCAGTATCTTCGAACTAATCAATAACCCTTCTTTGATTAGCACTCAAGATCTGAACTCTCAGCCTGGCACTTACCCTCTCTTATCAAGCCTCGCACTTAACGTTATCTTATCACCTAGGATTCACTCATCACCCCCCTGTTTGAAGTTCACTTCTATCACATGTTCGAATCAATCATGGTTATAGTCATAGCATTGTTGTTTCAACCTCATTGGTACATCTTTCATATCCGTGTATTTGCTTCATACTTGTATTTTACCTCAACACTCATTTATCACTCAGATTCAACAAGTAGTTTTTATGAATATAAATAATATTGTACTTGTTCTCTTCATTCTCTTTTTTTCTTCAGTTAATTATAATAAAAGATTATTTACGCATCAAATCCTTTGAGTCCAACTTGACCCATTACCTTGAGTTGTGCTCATAGACTTCCTCCAGTATGTTATCTCTTTGAACTTATCTTTGAACTTATCTTTGACAATCCTAGCCTCATTTCTCCTTTGCGCTTTGACCAGCTAAATCCCCTTAGTACGTTGGGTTGGTTGCATGACAGTATTATAATTAACTCAATCCAACAAACTTACCAACCTTTCCATCTGTGTTTGTTGCTACAACAGCTTCACTGTTGTAATTTCTCCCTGTAATGCAACGTACCCCTGTTCGAACTAGGTCCCTTGGCCCCGCTGAACATCAGCTCAACCAAGACATTGATTGTTGACGAGCTCAAAGAACTCCAACCAACAGTCAACCCTCAATTGGACAAGTCCCTCCATCCACTCGCAATCGGAACGCTCCCATCGATCCATTGTCGAACCTATCTGATTCGGATGGATCTTCAACTCACCCTGGGGTGTCCACCAATCAAGGTCGCCCTCGAAGACGGGAATCCCCTAGCCAACCACCGCCTCCTTCGGACTCCAAAGATCACAATCAGGCCTCCAATGAATCACCTTTGGCGTTATTAGTCGCCCTCGTCCAAGCCTTGAAGAAGACCGAAGGAAGTAGTGGGGTGCCAAAGTTCCGAACCCCTGGAATGAAGGCCCCGGACAAGTTTGACGGCCAAAATTCTTCAAAGTTGTGAGGCTTCTTACAGTCTTGCAAAATCCTTTTCTCTAACAACCCTGCCACCTTCTCCCTTGATTGACAGAAGGTGTTATATGCTTCATCCTATTTGGGAGGTCAAGCCTCTCAATGGTTTGAACCTTACCTCGAACTCCTCAGCAGCAAGAATCCGGACTGTATCCTCAACAACTGGGACAGATTCGAACAACAGTTGTTCACCCTGTTCGGGGACCCAAATGAAGTTCGCAATGCGGAGTTCGAACTCAACTCTCTTTTGATGAAGGACACCGGCAAGGCCTCGACTGTCAGCCTCCCTGATGCCAAGGACAAGTCCCTCTAGCTACAGGAGGTGCAAGTATGAATGGAAAGAGTAATAAAACTCTGGGCAAGCTATAAGAGTTGCAATTCCCAAATAAGATGGGGGAATTGTGACGTTGTGGTACTACTCAAAGGGCAGAATAGAGCTGGGAAGGGATATGTATAACTACACTAGTACTAATGTAGGTTATGACAAAGGTGCTGATATAAGAGCTGCCTTCCTGACTAATGCTATGGGGAATGAGTGTAACACTAAGAATAAAATAAAGGTGTGGCTAATTTCTATTTATTCTTAGATGGCTAGTACTGATGAGCTTTGCTACTACACCTGTAAGGTGGGAGGAATGGAAGAGGGGTGTGAGTGGTAAAAATATATAGTATACAATGGGGCAGGGTTGGTAGCTTATGGAGTCAAAGTGGGTCAAGCAAGAGAGAGGGGCAATCTTCTTATATTGAATCTAAACTGATATTTATATTGATATATTTTAGGTTGATGGTAACTCTACTAAGTATGTATACTAATTTATGGGATCTGTAATGTTGTATATGTAGGGGGTATTTTAGTAAGTTATGGGGTCCATTTAGTAAGTCAGGGGGTCCATAAGGGAACAAGAGGGAGGAACATGAGTCCTTATATATGTGGGAAAGAAGATGAGCCATCAGGCTGGAGAAAGGAAACAAACAAGGCTATGACATGTAGCTGGTGGGAAAGGAAAATATGACAGATGAAGTAGAATAGACAGTGACACATATGAAATGGTCATGACAGTGACAGATGAGTAGTGAAAGGTAGAGTTTATGTATATGATGTAAGATGTTATGTAGTATATAATGTGTACTATGTATTATGTATCTTGGTTGTGAAATATATCTAATTATAATATGTACTTATTATATTCTATACCTTGCTTTATACTATAACTTTCTGTATTATTCTGAGTTTGCCTGTAACTCTTGAATTATGAGGAATTTGGGGGTAGTTGTAGTGAGGGACTAGGGTTAAAATGGGGTGTAGAATTTGCTTATGAAATAATAATAGTGAATATATGTAAGGTTTGGGATTTATGAGTATTTATTTGTAAGTGAATGTGATTTATTAGTGGTAAATAGTCTTGGAAATTATAGTAATGATGTGGAATGGATCACCACATCCTCCCCCAACTTATTGTCTGACCCCAGACAATGCAGCCAAAGAGAAAAGGCTGGAAAAAGTGATCCATGGAAAGTCCAGAGTATTCCTGTCCAAAGTCCAAATGATCCAAATCCAGTGAAGGTCCAAGCCAGTGTCCAGTATAAGCTAATCCAGTATAATTTGATCCACCTCCAGTGTCCATAGTATCCAGTATTCATTAGTCCAGTGTCCATGTGTCCAGTGAAAAGTATTTTAATCTTCTTTTAGTATATATATTATAGTCTTTAAAGTGGTTGAAAATCCTACTAGTATGCCATCTTGATGAATATTTTCTACATGTAAAAGTATCCTTGAAAATCTTGAGTTTATTTTAATTATAATCTAGGTTCATTATTTATTAGACTCAAATACTAAGCCATCAGTGTACTTGTATACATGTATTTCTAATAAATGTTCATTCTAGCCTTCTTATTCTTATTTATATCTTCTTGAAATTCTTGGACACTAATAAATGCTTACTGATAATTCTTCAGGTGGTGGTATAGTAGGAGCAACAATTCTTCTTAGTCTGGTTTTATATATCTTCTAATCTGAGTAATCCTTTGGCCTCTGGGTATTGGTGCTGATTTGACTATGTCCTCTGGGGTATGGTAAAGTATCCTGGTGTTGGGTTCCAAGTGGTTCCTGGTCTCTGTGTATTGGTGCTGACTTGACTATGTCCCCTGGGGTATGGTAAAGTATCCTGGTGTTGGTTGTAAGTGGTTTCTGATTTTGGTTGGATGCAATTTTAGATGGGTGAATGGTGGAAACTGAGAGGATGCTTGATGGGTTGGAATGAGTGGAAGACTTTATGTAGAATGAAAAAAAGGGAACCTCTGTGTGATGTGATGTTGATGGGTGGAATGAGAAGAATATATATAGAGTTGGTGGTGAGATGATGATAATGTGTAATGAGTAGAAGATATGTAGAATTTGTGATTGGATGATGATGTGTAATGAGTAGAAGAGATGTAGAGTATGTGATTGATGATGAGGAGTTGGAATGTGTAGAAAAATGTGTAGAATTTGTGATGATGAGGTGTGTAGAAAATGTCTAGAATTGGTGATGAGATGGTGAAGATGTGTAATGAGTAGAAGATATGTGGAGTTTGTGATGATGAAGATGAGGTGGGATGCAGAAAATATGTAGAGTGTGATGGAACATTGTTGAGTTTGGATGAGTAGAAGATATGTAGAATATGTGATTTGGGGATGATGAAGTGGAATGGATATATAGAAACTCTGTAGAATGTGTGAAGTGATGATGGTTTTATTTGATGTCTGGTGGTTGAAGAGTCATGTCAGGAGGGAAAGAAAAAAATAAAAAATTCCTGGTGATTTTCCCTTTGGTAGTGCAGTGCTCCTCCCCCAACTTATTGTCTGTCCCCAGACAATGGAGAAAAAAAAAAAAAAAAAAAAAAAATAGATTTTTAGAGAATGATAGGTTGGATGGATGATGAACTGATGATGAGGTGGGATGAGCAGGAATGAGTAGCAGATAGCCTGGGAAAAAAGTGATGAGAATAGGAGATTTTGTGGGAAAAAGTACTGTTGATGTATTTGTATTATTATGTTTTATTTGTTTTATTACTAAATTATTATTTGATTTGATTTTTATTTTTTTTATTTTTTTATTTTAATATGTATCTGATTTAATTTTACCAGTTTTTTTTACTATACTCTGATTTAATTCTACTATTTTTATTATTTTTTTTTTTATATTATTTTCTGATTTAATTTACTAGTTTTTATTTTTTTATTATTTATTTTTTACTGAATTTTTTTATTTTATTATTAATTTCGATATGTTTGAAAGGCAAGAAAAAAAAACTATGCCGGGTTCGATGCTTGAGCGGGCATTGAAATGTATGCGGAGTTCCGGTTCGCGCACCGGCGTCGACAGGGTATGCGGAGGGATTTAGCTGAGCCACGGAGTGCAACCGAGACCGACGGTTATCTGAGCACGAAGACAGAAAGAAAAGAGAACCCACCGAGAGAGAAAAAAAGCGAAAAAGAAAAAAATAAAAGAGAACTGGGTCGGCCACCAGAGTCGATAAGGCTTAAAAATCTCCCCTCCAGACTGTAGTCTGGGAGGGGAGATCCTCATAAGAAATAATAAAAAAATCTATGCCCCGGGTCGAGCACCGGCGTCGAAAGTGTAGGCGGAATTCCTTGTCGGTCTGGTTCGTCCACCAGGGTCGATACGGCTTAAGAGATTATCGCTAGTTATTACGCGTTTCCGGATCGTACACCGGCGTCAATACTGTGAACGCAAATCTTATCGCTGTCCTGGTTCGTCCACCAGCGTCGCTCCTGTGTAGATTTCTTTATTTAAAACAACTCGTTTCCTTTTATTTTACTTTCTTCCCCTAACCAGGTCGTTCTTCGAAAACCCGGACACGTAGCTGGATCCAAAACATGATGCCATATGAACGCCGCGCCGCATCTGGTCGAGCCGTTCGCCAGAAAAATAAATCGCAACCTCTTGTGTTGATCGTAGTTTTGAAGGCCTAAAAATTTTTTTTTTTTTTTTTTATGTAAAAAAGAAAGATAAATATCTAACTAAGAAAAGGAAAGGGAAGCTGATTTTTTTTTTTTTTTTTTTTTTTTTTTTTTTTTTTTTTTTTTTTTTTTTTTGTTTGGGTGATTGCAGATATATAATCTAAGAGGAAAGAAAAGGACTTCTTGGGCAGTATTTTATTAATTTGTCTTGTTATTTATTTATATTTACTTAATTTTTACTTAATTTTATTCTAGGGCTGACTAGCAAATGGTCCAGAAAAGTGAGTTAGATTGAGAGATATGGCCATGAATAAAAAAATTGATTGACTGATTAATATTATTAATTTTTATTATTTTTATTATTATTTTTTTATTTATTATTCTAGTTGTTTTATTTCTTTCAAAGGAAAAAGTTGGAGTCCTGGCCCTGGTCTAGGAATTCCTTGGTGGCTGAATTTGCTGGAAGGGTAGTTTCCCATTTATGGTTGCTGGGGAGAATGATGGGTACCAAGTAAGTCTGTCCAGATGAGTCCATAATAGAAAGTGATTCCCCTTGAGCTCCATTGTATTTGATAGTGGCTGATACATCCATTAAGAAGGGCTTTCCAATTATTAGTTGCACAGGTCCATCAGCCACCCAGAAATGAACAATTCTTGATACTTTTCCAATGGTTACTTCTACTTCCTCAGCAATTCCAGGCATATTAGTATGGTGGCCTCCAACTCCTTTAAGCCTCATTGATTTGGCAGTTAGTACCAGTCCTAGTTGGTGAGCCAGTCCTGCAGGTATGATATTGACCATTGATCCAGTATCTAACAGAGCTTGATGGGTTTGTCCATTAATATTGATTTTAACATATCCAAGGGGGCATGAATAGAGGGTGGTCTGTTCCTGTTTTACTTCTTCTTCTTCTCTGCCTATGACATTAGTTGACCTAGTGGGTTCCAAAGGCAGCCTTCTGTTTGAGATCCTCTTCTTGAAAGCATCAGTGACACCACTAGAGATAGCAAATATTTCTCCATAAGCCAGTTCCATCTTTCCTTCACCAAGCATTCTTTTGGCAACATCCTCTTCAGCTCCTGGGTATTCCTTGGCCAAAGTCTTCTCCAAGTAGGTCTTCTTTTCTGGCTTCTCCTTGGGTGGGTTGTTGAATCCTTGTATGTCTGAGTCCTTGAATCTTACATGGGGGTCTGATTTGGGGTCTTGATTCTGTATCCTGCCTGATGGAACTGGGGTCCTGGCCATATGTAGTAAGTCTTCTGTATCCATGTCCATGATGTTGTCCTTTTCTTTCCTGATCCTTTTGTCTGCCATTTTGGGTTCTTCTGGGTCCTTGGTTCCTCTGGTTCTCTTTCCAAGGTCTGCTTCATAAATGGTGGATTCTTCAGGGGTGATTGCTTCTTCTAGTTGTCCAAAGGAGGATGATACAATGGGTTGGTCCTTGGGGAAAGCTGATACCACAGATTGAATTGGTCTTCTGGGGTCCCATGGAATCATAGTTTTGTCTGGAAGTCTGAAATCTCTGCCATCTCTGATTACTGATCCTTTGGTAACATCTTCTTCTAGGGTCTTACATCTGGTGGTGCTGTGGGTGTTTTCAAAGCAGTAGTAGCATTTTAAGGTATAGTTCCTGGGGGCTGAATTGAATCCTGGGGCAGGTCCAACTAGGTGAGGTGGGGCTGATCTTCCAGCAGTGAGGGCTGCAAGTTGTTTGGTGATTTCTTCTAATTTCTGATCTGTAGTCCTGGCTTCCAGAGGCTTAGTGGTCCATGGATTGGTAGTTGAGACAGGTTTATAGGTATTAGCTGGAAGATTTGATTTGGGAATGGTACTGATTGGGTTCTGGGTAGGGTTTTCTGGTTCCATTAGGCTCTTTTCCAAGACTGTAGCTGACTGAACCTCTCTGTGTATGTAGGAGAATAAAACCTGGGTGCTGGGAAGAATATGGCCTCCATCCTTGAGTGAAACCATCTTGCTGTCCCTGAGAAGTTACTTGGTGATGGATATGGCTAGAGTGGGTTTAAGGGCCTTGAGAAATAATTTTCTGAAATCCTCCAAGCTGGTGTAGTATCCTAGTCTGACCAAATAGTGGGTAATGGTTTCAAATTTGGTCCTAAAGCATTTGAATTCCTGCAAGGTGCTGATCCCTCCAGTTTGTGTAGACAGATTTACCAAGTTCCTCAAGTCTTCTTCAGTGTACTTGACCAAGGGGAGAGAGGATCCAAACCTAGTAAGTAGTTGCTCCTTCAATGTCTCCCAGTCTGAGTCCTCATAGCCAGTCATCTCTTCTACCTCATCCTGGAGGTCTGATCCTCTTAGAAAGAAAATAATCTGCTTGCATAGTTCATGGGGAGAGGCACCATCAGCTGACCCAGCAATCTCATACCTTTTTATAAATTTATCCACAGGTATGTTTGATCCATCAAAGAAGAGGTTCCTGTCCATTGGTTTGATCTTGACTGCTCTATTGGAAGGCATAGAGTATCTGGGCATCCTGGGTTCCTTATCCAAAAAGTGAGTGAATGGAGTTTCTGAATGTTGATGAGAAGCTACTGGAGAATGAGGGTGTGGTGCAAGTTGGTCTTCAGAAGTTGCTGATGAGTTGTTGTTGTCTCTGTATTGTCCAGGATTGGGGATGTTGCCAACATTGTTCCTGGAAGGCCTGGCTGGGTTGGGGTGGGAAGTCTGTCCTACATTGGTATTAATTGGTTGGCTGACTGGAGGGTAGATACTGGGGGCTGAGTAGAATCCTGGGAATCCTTGTTGAGACATGGCTGGTAAGAGGTAGGTTGACAGATGGAAGGGGTATAGGTATGTAGATGTTGAGTGTATGTATAAAGAGTGTATTAAGGTATGGGTAGTGAATGTGAATATGTATAAGTCCTTTAAAAAGTTTTTTATGAAGATATAAGTTGACTAATGTATATGTATTTTATGTTTTGTAGATGTTTGGAGATATGGAGAAGAGAGAAGGGGAAGGTGAAGTAGTGATGAAGCTGATAGTATAGTGTTACTAGGACTAAAGATATCTGAAGAAGTCAGGCCACTGTTGGGACACCACTTGTGGTACTACTCAAAGGGCAGAATAGAGCTGGGAAGGGATATGTATAACTACACTAGTACTAATGTAGGTTATGACAAAGGTGCTGATATAAGAGCTGCCTTCCTGACTAATGCTATGGGGAATGAGTGTAACACTAAGAATAAAATAAAGGTGTGGCTAATTTCTATTTATTCTTAGATGGCTAGTACTGATGAGCTTTGCTACTACACCTGTAAGGTGGGAGGAATGGAAGAGGGGTGTGAGTGGTAAAAATATATAGTATAAAATGGGGCAGGGTTGGTAGCTTATGGAGTCAAAGTGGGTCAAGCAAGAGAGAGGGGCAATCTTCTTATATTGAATCTAAACTGATATTTATATTGATATATTTTAGGTTGATGGTAACTCTACTAAGTATGTATACTAATTTATGGGATCTGTAATGTTGTATATGTAGGGGGTATTTTAGTAAGTTATGGGGTCCATTTAGTAAGTCAGGGGGTCCATAAGGGAACAAGAGGGAGGAACATGAGTCCTTATATATGTGGGAAAGAAGATGAGCCATCAGGCTGGAGAAAGGAAACAAACAAGGCTATGACATGTAGCTGGTGGGAAAGGAAAATATGACAGATGAAGTAGAATAGACAGTGACACATATGAAATGGTCATGACAGTGACAGATGAGTAGTGAAAGGTAGAGTTTATGTATATGATGTAAGATGTTATGTAGTATATAATGTGTACTATGTATTATGTATCTTGGTTGTGAAATATATCTAATTATAATATGTACTTATTATATTCTATACCTTGCTTTATACTATAACTTGCTGTATTATTCTGAGTTTGCCTGTAACTCTTGAATTATGAGGAATTTGGGGGTAGTTGTAGTGAGGGACTAGGGTTAAAATGGGGTGTAGAATTTGCTTATGAAATAATAATAGTGAATATATGTAAGGTTTGGGATTTATGAGTATTTATTTGTAAGTGAATGTGATTTATTAGTGGTAAATAGTCTTGGAAATTATAGTAATGATGTGGAATGGATCACCACAACGTAAAAAAATAGGGAAAAGGGGTAATATTATTATAAATAAATTTAATATAATTAAAACCAGAGGGGCCTGATAAATCAGGGGTGGTTTAGATCCCTCTAAGGTATCTTACAAATAAATGCAGAGGATTTAGGTACCTGGAACACTGGGGCCTGTTGACACAGGGGTGGTGTAATCCCAGGAATGGAAATGGGGGAATATCTTCAAGAAAAAGGGTTATTACTTACTAGTAATAATCCTAGAGAGAGCTTGAGGATATTCTGGGTTAAACAAGACAGTTTTGGGCGCTTTGATGGGTTGATTGTGGAGCTGGTTGGACACTGTAATGTTGTTGGGGAAGACAAGGCTAAAGAATAACTACTAAGGAGCTTACCAGACTGTTTAATAAGATGTGTATCTAAAGTAAATGGTGGTAAGTAATCTAGTGGGTATTTTAAAGCATGAGGAGCCTTCTTTGGGCGGTTGAAGAGCTCCTTAAATAGTCTTGAGTTCCCTCTGGGGACCCTGTAGTTATTATTGGCCAACTTGTGGGACCTTTGGACCACATTTTGGCCATGTTTGCTTTCCTGGTGACGCTTCAGCAGCCCCTGCTTTGAAGACAAGTCACCAATTGATTCTATTAATGTATTTTATTATTATTTATATATTTATACTGACTTAAAATCTATAGTACATTAGTACTGTTTGTTATAGATTTAATACTAGTGGCTTATTTGTATTTATAATAAGCCACAGTATTGTTTGTACTGTTTCTTTACTCAATATATTTTATTTATATGTATAAATAAATAATACTATTCATTATATTTAATTATTTAGTCCCCAGTAATCTTCATTACATATGTAACATATGTAATGAGGTCACTGGGGCGTGTTTTTGCTGATTTGGGTGTACCTGAGTGACTGTGGAGTCCGCGTGCCAGCTGAGAGCCTGTAAGGGGCTTAATGCTTGAGCAGGGGCTTATATCCCAACTTTGGCGCGGCCTTTCAGTCACGTGGGTTGAACTTCAAGGTCTGCGGACTGCGGTACGCGGGGTTTGAGTAAAACACGGTGTATTTACACTATCTCCCCCAATTTACACAACACCTCATTTCCGTGACTGGAAATGGGGTTTAAGCATATGTGTATGTATATATAAGCATTAATTAATGCAAGTGCCTTTTTTAAAGGTACTTGCTAATTCTTGTTTGCTAGTTTACATAGTGAAGGAGTGAGAATTAGGGGTACCTATGAGTGAGGTACCCTAGGTTAAATTTAGTGTAGATTCAGAATATCAAATAATATTCTAACTATTATTTGATCATCTACGTATTTTTATAATAAGTTTTGTGGAAATTTTGTGACAGGCTGCTCTGTCATAGTAGCAAGCTGACATCAACTTACATCTCCCAGTTTTGAGTCCTCCAATTGCATATCGACTGGAACGACGCGGCTCTGGTATTTCACTTTTGAAAAGGACTACCGGCCCGAATCACTGATCAGCTTGCTGTCAGTGGTCATTGACTTGTGACACTCCAACAGTTACTCGATCGAACAATTGAGTTGGACAACTGCTATCACGACAAGTCTTGATCCAAGAAGACCGAGGCAACTCATTCAAAATTGGTGTGAGACTCCAAAAGTGGTTTTCACCTCTTTTGGCTGAATGTAGAGAAGTATTAATGGGTGAAAACCCTGCCTCTCTGAAAGCAAAAGACTAACAACACCCCCAGCTAGGCTGGAAGAAGAAGACTGTGGTCTAGTGTAGTTGAATAATTATAGCACAAGTTCCTATAGTGGATAGGTTGTCAATGTGATATATATATTGCAAAGTTTCAGTATTTGATAAGTGGCGGAGAGTATAAATTGTAGTAACTAATTTTAATCAGATGGGATAAGATGGGATAATAAGATGGGATGAATGAGGAAAGAGGAAGGGAGAGCCCCTCCTTATATAGTAAAATGTGAGGCATTTATGCTGGTGTTCTAGTTACATGAGGGGTTTTAGCTGGTGTGCTTTTACAAATGAGGCTTTTTGGATGGAATGCTGTGCAGAATACAGCTGCATACAGGGTGGCAGTGTAGTAATGAGCAAATGTAGCTAGTGATCTAGTCACAAGTGTGGCTTGCACAGCCTTCTGGTTGCTATGTATTTATATCAAGTGACCTGCACAGCTTTCTGTATTGCTGCGTAGTCTGCTTGAGTGGCTTGCACTGCCCCAATGGCTACTATGCAGCAGGCTGTATGTGGCTTGTGGTTGCTACACTGCCTCATTTATACAGAAATACAGATGTAATTTAGATATATACCCTTTATATAGGACACATACTGTAACTGTGTATGTAAACTAAAATGAATGTGGTGAAAAAAGATAGTGGGGTGTTGTAAAATATATATGTAAACAAAAAAACTTTAAATTTTTCCCTCCAGAACAGAAATGTCTACCACATTGGACAAACCTTTGAATCAATCTTTGAACAAACCAGCTTTGAAGAAACCTCACCAACCCAAACCCTCAACCCCGACACACCCTCAAGCTTGAACCAAAATGCCTCAAGAGATCACAAAGGTACTCAACACCAAGGGTAACCTCAAGTCAGAGGAGCAGGCAAGGAGGGAGAAGGATGGGTTATGTATGGATTGTGGGGGAAAGCATCAATTAGATGCTTGTTCAAAAATAATTGCCCGTGAAGCAGCCAAGTTGTCAAAAAATTAGATTGTAGTTCTCTTAAGACTTGCAAAGAAAACTACTCACTTCTTCATTTCCCGCGAGTCAACCTTTGAGCTTGTGAGGCCACTAACAGTGTCCCAAGTTCAAGATTTATCCTTTTTGATTCTTCAAATCAACCTTACAGAGTCCTACTGGATTCTGTAGCTAATGTTTCTTTCATTAGTTCTTCCTTTGTTAAATCACAGTCCCTCTCGCTCACTGAGATACCTAGATTCCCGGTTTTCTCGGTAAGTTCTTCGAAGGAACCCAGATTTTGGGTCTCGAAGAAGGCAAGGTGGACTTTTCAATTCAAATCTTTCCCCAGCTTTGAATGGGATCTCATAGTCCTGGATGCCCAAGGAATGGATGACACCATACTTGGCCATGACTTTCTGGTTCATTGGAATCCAGATGTTAACTGGAGAGAAGGGGTAATTAACCTTTGAACCGAAGCATCGCAATCAACTAACCTCTCTTCTTCCGTCAAATAAGACTTAAACAGCTTACCTGACTGTTCCATTGAGTTAGATGAAACTTTTCCGCCAGGAGACTTCAAATATCCTGAATTTCCCTCTTCCGTTTCTTCGAATGATCACGGAGTAATTGCTTATTTCTCTAACTTATCTTTCCCATCCTTCTTCAAAGAGAAGGACTTACCTTCATTAAAAGGTTTTTTGTACACCCTGATCTTGTCTCATCCTCCTTCAACGGCTATACCAAGCCTCGAAGATGATGATGACTTTGAAGACCTCGAAACCATTCAACAGACACTTCCAAGCATCTACCTTGACTTTGCTGATGATTTTTCCCCTATCCGAGCGGATAAACTCCCTCCTCATAGGCCTTATGATAATCAGATTGAACTTACAGGTCTGGCGCCTCCGCCTGGCCCAGTCTATTCTCTTTCAAAGCAGGAATCTTCTGAGCTTCAAGACTACATTGCGGAAAATGTAGAAAAAGGTTTCCTTTGACCAAGCAAGTCAAATACAGGCTTGCCTGTTCTCTTTGTTCCTAAAAAAGATGGTTCTCTTTGACTTTGCGTTGATTACAGAAAACTGAATAATGTCACTCTGTCACGCGACAGCTCGGCTCAGCTCGAAAAGTCGAACCAATCATCTCAGCTATTCAACTTCGAGACATTCGAACCATTGCTATTCATCTTCGAGAAAGCACTCTTTCGAAATGCATATGCACATTGCTCATCGAACCTACTCAACCTTTCACTTTACAACCTCGCGTGACACCTTCGAAGAAATCAACTTCGAACCAAATCCATACGCCATACTCCAAAGACAGTTCTCATCCTTCGACTGGTTCAATAACCCATTCTCCGACCCAGCCGACTTCGACCTTCTGACTCCGGACGGAACTTCGAGACCGTTCCAATTCTTCGAAGCACAGCATTTCAATTCAACACAGCCAAGCTTCCTTTCTCCCAGGTCTTCCATCTTCGAGTCACTGTCATGTTGTATAGATTCGTCATGTGCTTTCCAATTATTCTTCTCATACTTGTTAGCACAGCGCATTGGTTTCTTCTCATTCATTCATTCAGTACATTTCAGTTTCACTATAAAAGCACTTGTACTTTTCCTCTTTCTCTCTTTCCTCAGTTAATTAATATCATACGTTTTACGCTTCAATAGTTGGATAGTTATTATTGCCATAACCGTGCCAGCGTCGCTTTTGTTCCTAGCCATCTTCGAAGTAAGTTCCACTTATCTTCGAAGCATCCTTGAACATATCTTCAAAGTATCCTCGAACCATTAAGGATTATCTTTGAAGCATTCCAATTACTTACCTCCCTCCTCGCGCTGCGACCAGTTAAAGCTCCCCTATTAGTACGTTGGGCTGGTCGTATGACACACTCGTAAGAATGCTTATCCAGTGCCTCCTATGGCCCATCTCTTAACACTTTTTCATGGAGCTACTCACTTCTCAAAGTCCAACCTTTGAGGAGGGTACAATTTTATTCAGATTGCCGAAGGGCATGAATGGCTTACTGCCATGAGAACTCGTTTTGGTAGCTTCAAGTATACTGTAATGCCTTTTGGGCTTTGCAATGCTCCTTCTACTTTTCAGAATTTCGTCAATGATATCTTTGCTGACATCATCAAAGTATATGTAGTAGTATACCTCAATGATATTCTTGTTTACTCAAAAACCCTCAAAGATCACACTTCCCATATCAAGGAAGTGCTTCGACGACTTCGAGCTAACAATTTGTTTGCGAAATTATCAAAATGGGAATTTCATAATTCTTTGCTTCACTTCCTCGGGGTTATTGTCTCCACAGACAATATCGCTATGGACCCTGACAAATGTCAAAAGGTCTTAGACTGGCCCAAACCTTCCAGTGTTAAAACACTTCAAGGATTCCTTGGTTTTGCTAATTTTTATCACAAATTTATAAAGAATTACTCCAAAACTATTGTGAACCTTACTAATCTTCTTCGAAAGGATATTCCTTTTGTTTTTACAGTCAAAGCAGAACAAGAGTTTAACACTCTCAAGAAAACTTTTACTTCAGCACCCATCCTGGCTCACTTCAGTGAGAAGTGTAAGACTATCGTCAAAACAGACGCATGTGATTACGCAGTTGCAGGTGTTATTTCTCAACTCTCCGCTTCGTTGAAGCACTTTCACCCTGTAGCCTTCGAATCAAGGAAGCTACAATCCGCTGAACTCAATTATGAGATTCATGATAAGGAACTTCTTGCAATTATCCATTGCTTGAAGGAATGGCGCTCTTATTTGCTCAGTCTTCTCAAACCATTCGAGATATTGACTGATCATAACGCTCTTAAATATTTCACAAGTACTAAAGTTCTGACTTGCAGGCAAATTTGATGGTCTGAATTTCTTTCCGAATTTCATCTTACCATCACCTATCGACCGGGCAAATTAGCAGTAATCCCAGATGCTTTGTCACGTCAAGACAACGTTTACCCCTTGGAGGGGGGATACTTTTCTGACAAAAACCCTTACAATGTTCAAACTTTATTTCATTCTGAACCCCAAGTAACTCTTAATTCAATCCATTTTGAACAGCTTCAACAGAACTTCCTCAAGATTGTTAAAGCTCAAAAGGATGATCCTGTTTGTCAAGATCTTTGAAGGAATACTCCAAAGGATTAAACTATTGAAGATAGTGATACATGTGGGAATAATGAGGAATCTGTGTGACATGCCACCTGTGACACCCGTTGTAGCTCTCATTTCTTATATTATCCCATTAGTTGTTTCCAGTTCTACTTCTTCTTTTTCATCTGTTTCTGCTCTCTTTATCCTAGGTCTGCCCCTCCCCTTGCCCCATTGAGCCCAAGCCACCCTTACTGACAGTAGCAACCGTGACTGTCCTTAAAGGTTATTATTCTCTATCTTCTCTTTCTCATTATTCTCTGTCCCAATCTTCTTTCCTCTAACTCTTTGCTCATGAAATACATCATCTGTTTCTGCTCTCTTTATCCTAGGTCTGCCCCTCCCCTTGCCCCATCGAGCCCAAGCCACCCTTACTGACAGTAGCAACCGTGACTGTCCTTAAAGGTCTGCCCCTCCCCTTGCCCCATCGAGCCCAAGCCACCCTTACTGACAGTAGCAACCGTGACTGTCCTTAAAGTTATATTCCCATAGATTATGAGACCGGAAAACTCTAGTTATTCCAAAGCTTAACTTTAACCATTTTTAAATCCGTCTCTTCTCCCAAACTCAATATCACAGCATAATCCATCATGGTGGAGTTCTCCGTTGATCTCGGAGAAAAGAACAAGCTGACCGGGGCCAACTACCTCGACTGGAAATCCAAGATTTCTTCCATCCTCCAACTCAAACATCTCCTCCGACTCGTCCTCAAGAAGGAAAGCCCAGAGGAAGCCGCTCTAGCAGACAAACTGGACAGCAACCGGTACGACGATGCCTTAGCCATCTTAAAAATCAACTGCGATACCAAGATTGCTGATCAGTTCGACCTCGAAGCTGAAGGCTGCCCCTCTGAGTTCTGGAGGCTCCTCGAGGACCACTATCAACCGAAGACCATCCAAAACCAAGCTACCTACCTCAACCGCATCTTCACCACCATACTCAACTCGAACAACCTTGAAGATACCCTGGCTACCCTATCCTACAACACCCGTCAACTATGCGCCCTTATTGATGACAACAAAATCAAACCGTCCGCCCTCCTTGACACCGTCATTGCCATGTGGTGTATTATCAACCTCCCCGCCGAATACAAAAACTCGGGAGAACTTCTTCTCAAGAAATGTCAAATCGAAAAAAATCACCCACCATCAAGGAAGTCGTTGAGGAAATCCGTTTGTTTATGCAACGAAATACAGAGGCCACCGAAACATCAAAAGCACTCGCCACTTCCCGTAAAGCTCCCCATCCCGGGTACGTCTACAACGTCCCGAAGTGCTCTCCCGGCTATCACAACCCCAAAACGGTCCACAAACCGGAGGACTGTTCCCAACTCAAACTCAAGCCTCAGAAGGAAGAGAAACCCGTAAAGGCTCTCCAAGTCACCCTTCATCAAAACGACTCTCCCCTCATCCTCGACTCCGGCGCAACCACCTCCATGTTCAACTCAGCGTTGTTTTTCCCGTCTTATCAGAGCATTCACGACCACGTTTACCTTGCCAACGGCGACAAAGCAAAAGCCATCGGGTTAGGTATTGCTTCCATCGATCTCCCCCATGCAATACTCCAGCTCAAGAACTCTCTTCTCGTTCCCACTCTCACCTCCAACCTTATCAGTCTCAGTGCATTCATCAAGAATAACTACACCCTAAAATCCGGGGGCCGTGACGAGTTCGTACTAGAGGATGAAAATGGAAGTCCTGTCCTTACCGGCTCCCTCGCCGACGGGAACTTCATTGTCAATCAAATCCATCACTCCGCCCACAAGGTTGACATCAGAGCCACGTCGATCTACGAGAAACATCAGGCCGCAGGACATCCCTCGCCCGCGTACTTCTTCAAGATGTTTCCCAATATCCCCAAGGCCGACTTTACCTGCAACACGTGCGATCTCTCGAAGGCCCACAAAGAACCCTTCCTAGGCTCTTTCCCCACCCCCTCCAGACCACTAGAATACCTCCATGTTGACCTATGCGGCCCTATTTCTACCCCCTCAGTTTCGGGTCACCGTTATTTCCTGCGAGCCGTTGACGGTTTCTCTCATTTTGTGTGGATCCGATTCCTAGCCTACAAGAGCGATGTGAACAAAACCCTCAGAGACCTTTTTCTGAAACTCGAAAACGAATCCAAAACCTCCATCGTCAATCTCGTGTCCGACAACGGGACCGAGTTCAAGAACAAGGACTTGACTGCTCTCTACACCTCCAAGGGAATGAATCACCTCACAACCGCCCCCTACACCCCGGAAGAGAACCCCCTAGCAGAGAGAGGCAACCGAACTACCGTTGCCAAGCTTCGTTGCCTCCTAAACGACTCCAATCTCCCTCCATGTTTCTGGGCGGAGGCCGCTCAGACAGCTGTATACCTGGAAAATATCACACCTTGTAAATCCATTGACTTTCTGACCCCCTTTTCCAAATGGCATGGGAAAACCCCCTCCGTCGCTCACCTTCATCCTTTCGGCTGTGAAGCTATTTACTTCCTCAACAGGTCAGAAGGGAAACTTGGCAATCGTGGGGCAAAGGGGATTTTCTTGGGCTACGGGGAGGGTCACAGGTCCTTCAGGATACTGGATGCAGATACAGGTAACGTTAAAATCACCCATCATGTCAAATTTAACAACCACATCTTTCCTTCCTATCCCTCAGATGAACCTGACAAAAATTCACCCTCTCTTACTTTCCAATTCGACGATGAACCCCCTATGTCATCGAACGTAACTCCAAAAACCATTCCACAACCTGACATCGCTAACTTGCCTGAAATTGAAACCTCAGATGACGACCAAGTCTTCGAGGAACTCCTCACTGAACCGAGACCACCTCAAATCTCCATTCCAGAACAGTCCGACAACCCCACTTCCCCCCAATCCACAATCTCTGAAGCGACTGCCCCATCCAAACATTACTCCTGGGCTCCAGTAGACCAACCTGCCCCCAGAAACATCTCCAGCAACATCGACCCATCCAACATTATCAGTGGCTCCCGTTGGTCTAACCACTCTGCCAATGCGGTCGGGTACCTAAAGGAAGATCCACGATCCTATGATGAAGCTATCGCTTCCATCCTCGGGGAAAACTGGTCCCTAGCAATCAAAAGCGAGCTTGGCAACATGGAGCGACATCAAGTCTGGACGGCCGTCACCCAAACCAAGGACATCCATCCCCTATCGACCACCTGGGTTTTCCGTAGAAAAACTGACCAAGACGGCAACCTAACCAAATTCAAGGCATGTCTCTGTGTCAGGGGCTTCCTCCAAAAAGAAGGACGCGACTACTCCGACGTCTTCTCTCCCACCGGGCGACTCACATCTCTCCGAATATTACTTACCCTCTGTGCACTGAACAGCTTTGAAGTACATCAGATGGACGTCAAATGTGCGTTTCTTAACGGCAAGCCGGACGAGGATCTTTACATCAAAATTCCTCAGGGCCTCGAAGGCGAACAAGGCAAGGTTCTCAAGCTCAACAAATCCCTCTACGGTCTCAAACAAAGTCCAAGATGCTGGCACCACGCGCTTACCGCCGCACTAAAAGAAATCGGACTCACTCCATGCCATTCAGACCCGTGCTTATACTTCTCCTCAGACAAATCAAAACCAATGTTCCTCTATGCTCACGTCGACGATCTCGTTTTTGGCGGGACCTGGACGCCCGAATTCAAAAAGAAAATCAATTCTCATTTCGAAATGGAGGACCTCGGCATTGCAAAATACGCCCTGGGAGTCCGCATTATCCAAGAAAAAGGCTCAATAAAACTCATCCAGGACAAATACATCCATTCCATCTTAACCGAATTCCAAATCTACAACGATTGCGACACTAACATCCCCTTGCCCAACAACTACAACGTCCTAAAATTCACCCCGTCGGACATACCCGACCAACCACCATTCAACTATCGTCGAGTCATTGGACTACTACAATATGTAGTCCAATGTACTAGGCCTGATCTCTCGTTTGCCGTCAGCTTCCTGTCACAATTCCTAGAAGATCCCAGAGTCTCTCACTACCACGCTGCTCGACACGCCCTTTGGTATCTTTGTCACACTAGGTCAAAAGTACTAATACTCGGGCAAAACGATCTAGGTCGTATGCCTCATGAACTAGTCGGATACTCCAACTCCGACTGGAACGGTTCGAAAGCGTGGAACTCCTACTCAGGCTCAGTAATCTACTACCACGGCACCATCGGGTGGCGCAGTCACAAGCAAAACGTTGTTGCTCTCTCGTCCGCAGAAGGCGAATACATCGCCCTAACAGAATGCAACCAAGACCTCCTGTGGGCAGCCAACGTCCTTGAAGAGATCACTCACGCAAAACCTACTCTTACCTTGTACACCGACAACCAAAGTTCAATGCAGATAGCCAAGAATCCAATCTATCACCATGGGACTCGCCACATGAACTTCCGGTACCACTTCATATGAGACCATATTGATACCAAAACAATTGATTTAAAATATATTCCATCAACAATCCTTCAAACCGATCTACTCACCAAAAACCTCACCGGCAGCAAAACCGCCGAACACTCCACCAGACTCCTAGGAAAGAGCGCAGGCTTTATCAAGGAAATAAAGATTGAGGGGGAATGTGGGAATAATGAGGAATCTGTGTGACATGCCACCTGTGACACCCGTTGTAGCTCTCATTTCTTATATTATCCCATTAGTTGTTTCCAGTTCTACTTCTTCTTTTTCATCTGTTTCTGCTCTCTTTATCCTAGGTCTGCCCCTCCCCTTGCCCCATCGAGCCCAAGCCACCCTTACTGACAGTAGCAACCGTGACTGTCCTTAAAGGTTATTATTCTCTATCTTCTCTTTCTCATTATTCTCTGTCCCAATCTTCTTTCCTCTAACTCTTTGCTCATGAAATACATCATCTGTTTCTGCTCTCTTTATCCTAGGTCTGCCCCTCCCCTTGCCCCATCGAGCCCAAGCCACCCTTACTGACAGTAGCAACCGTGACTGTCCTTAAAGGTCTGCCCCTCCCCTTGCCCCATCGAGCCCAAGCCACCCTTACTGACAGTAGCAACCGTGACTGTCCTTAAAGTTATATTCCCATAATACACTTCTGTATAAGGGCAGGCTGGTTATACCTGACAACCCGCAGATCAAACTGGATATCTTCAAATCACAACATGATTCACCATTAGCTGGTTATTTTGGTCAAGACAAGACTTACCAATTGATAGCTCGAGACTTCTATTGGCCTGGTATGGTCAAGGATGTAAAAGATTATGTTAACCGTTGTCATACTTGCAATAGGGACAAATCCTTGAAGCATAGGAAGTATGGGTTGCTTCAACCACTTCCAATTCCGCCTTTTCCTTGGCATTCACTTTCTATGGACTTCATTTCTCAACTTCCATTGTCAGATGGTCATGATGCTATCCTCGTGATAGTAGATCGCTTCTCGAAGATGTCATTATTTCTTCGAAGCAAGACTACTTGTAACTCGCAAGACCTTGCTAACCTGTTCATCGAACGTGTGTTCTCAAAGCATGGTCTTCCTGATAACATAGTCAGCGATTGTGGCTCATTGTTTGTTTCAGGTTTCTGGACTTTACTCTGCCAAAAACTGAAGATAACTCAAAATCTCTCAACAGCCTATCATCCTGAATCGGATGGTCAGACTGAAAGAGTCAATCAGATCCTCAAAAAATATCTTTGAATGTTCGTCAGTTATCAACAGGACGACTGGAGCCAATGGCTTTCATTAGCCAAAATTTGCTTACAACAACACCACTCATTCTTCGACCCAACAATCCCCTTTCCAAACCATCTACGGCAGAAATCCCATCTTTGATCCTATCCACATTTCCCCTTCCACTCCTGCTGCAGATTACCTCTCCAACCTCAAGCTTCTTCAAGAGCACCTTTGAACTAACCTCGAAGCAGCCAGCCAACAATACAAAATTCAAGCCGAAAAACTTCAAATCAAATCACCGAAGTACAACATTGGCGACAAAGTCTGGCTTGACGCTCGTAAAATCAGATCGACTCGACCGACTAAGAAACTTTCAGAAAGAAGACTTGGTCCCTTCTCTGTCAAATCAATTGTTTTGAAGAATGCTTGCAAACTCTCTCTCCCTTCAAAGTGGAAAACTATTCACCCAGTGTTTCATGTATCACTCCTCAAGCCGGCTAAGGATCTTTTCCCGGGCAAGGCTCATCCCCCTCCTGAACCTGTCAATTTTCAAGATCACCTTGAGTGGGAAGTAAGTCGTATTCTTGATTCAAGACTACGCAAAGGCCAACTACAATATCTTGTCAAATGGACTGGATACCAGTCTGACGAAGATCAAACCTCTTGGGAACCAGCACATCATCTTCGAAACTCTCCTGACTTGGTTCAAGATTTTCATTTGACTTATCCTTGAAAACCTCGTCAATCCTCTCAACACTCCTCTTTCCTCTCTCTTTCTCCTTTTCACTTTTTTTCCCTTATCTCTTTTTCTCTTGTTGTTATTCTCTCATTAAAACCTCGTACCAATGTGTCTTCATGGCATTACTCAGTCTTCTACTAGCTCCAGGCTCCTTTGCAGGAGACGCAGCTGTATGGTGCAATACCAACTCACAATATCCCAATATTATAGGCAGCGATTGTACTCAGTAAGCTGATCTTTAACTGAAAAGGGGCATTCCAGAGGCTAGTTCAGAAGCTCTTCAAATTATTATTTCTACTATCTCTTTCTGATTTCCTCAGGCAATGCAAAACTTACTTAAATAAAAGGCCGGTAGTCCGGCTGGCCAGCTTGCAACAATTGATGCGATCAAAAAGAGAATCCAAATGACTGTTGGAAGCTGCACGGTAAGGGTCAAAATCAAAGCGCAGATCTCACAGATTTTTGATTTGTGTTGAGCTGGACAATACATCTGTACTGACTTTCATCTGCAGGTCATGTATAATGATTATTCAAGGGCCTCAGATGGAACCTCTCTCATGTGAGTTTGGGTAGACCTTACAGTTAGTAGGTGACAAGACATCAAACTACTTCTTTAACCCAAATTTCTGGATATCATCAGCACCAAGAAAAAAATTGAAGACACAATTAAACAGATTGTAGACAAATGTCAAGGCAAGGCATGTAGTAAAAATCCTGACCATCACACTTTTTCTGATTCTGATTCCACAATGGAGTTTCTTGTTCCCCCTTTTTTCAGCCTGGAAGCATGCCATTAACAGATTCTCTAAAAATTGCATTAAATATTTTTGCCCCTATAAATGAATTACCATATCAGATTCAAGATGCTAATTTTCCAGCCCTCAAGGCAGTATGCCTAGATACTACATCCACTATAGCACAAAACGATTGCCAAGAGTATGTATTCTCCTTTTTAATCCAATGAATCAGTTGCAGAAAACTATCACTAAAGATTTCTCACCATTTCATTTTGTTGAAATTAACAACAGTGCCTTCAATGCACTTCCTGTGGATAATAGTGATAATCTGGTAAACAAAGCTAAACAACCTGGTAAGCAAGCACATTAGTATTAGTCTTCTAAGAATAGATATAAATTATCCACACCTTTTATTTTATTCTTAGTGTTACCCTCATCCCCATAGCATTATTCAGGAAGGCAGCTCTTATATCAGCACCTTTTTCATAACCTACATTAGTACTACTGTAGTTATTCATATCCCTTCCAAGCCCTATTTCTGCTCAAGAGTAGTTCCACAACGGTAGGGCTTGGTTACATTTTTCAAAAGGCCTGAAGTAGTTTATACTTCCCAGTAAGGTTGATAACTTTTTCATTCTTCCTTTTGGACCATTAGTCCCTTGACAACCAAACCAATTAGGCTATATTGGCCTTAGTAGGAACAGTATGGCCACGGCGTTGGTTGTGGCTTTTATTACAGGTGCCATGTACATGTAACTATAGAAATGATGATGAAAAACTTATTTATGCATCATAGCCAAACTCTATTAACCTTAATTACATAGTCTACTAGCATATATTTAAGGTTATGTAGGTCTGTAAGTGATATGAAAATGTGAAGGCCTTGTGAAGGGATGTGAAGGCGTAATAATTACAGGGTGCTTTTGCTGAGCTACCCTAGATTAATTTACATTTAGATTCAGACTCTGAAATAATATTCTAAGTTTTCTTTGTACTTTAGAAGTTATATGTAGATTCTTTGTTATATGTTTTTGTTTTAATAATTTCTTTTGAAACAACAGACATAAGGTGTGAACTCTTTGGAAACCAATAGTATAAGTTGTACTGGTAAAATAATATTAATATAATTTTCTATATTCAGGATGTCTCTGAATTAGTAGCAGGCTGACACAGGCAAATGCTGGGGAGAAGATGTTGGGAAATTTTCTGAGAAATCTTGATGCACATCTTCAACCAGGGTGGAGCTGGATTGGATTTTGGACCTCATCCTGGGTCGGCACTACCCTGGAACTACCCCTAGACCTTTGTCTTAAGGGCTTCCAAGAGGCAACTGGGTGTGGCTTGGGTCAAACTCTTTACCAATTTTTCTGTCGGCACGACCATGACACTGTGCCTGGGGTGGATGCCTGTTTGTCTTGAGGGTTTCACAGGCAAACGTGGGTGGCTTTGGCCGTACTCTTCGACATTTTTTTGCATCGCTATGTTTGCGGAGCCTCGAGGGTAGAGGCGTCAGTCATTAGCTACTTTGATGACCGCCATCAGGATTTGCAAGTTGGTATCCCAGGAGCGCCGGGTGAAAGTGGCAACCACATAGCTGGGAGAAAAAGAAGCGTGGAGGTTGTGCCTGCGGTTTCCTGAGGTGATCTCTTCTTGATGTCTAGACTCTTTAACGTAGCCAGGCAAATCTGGTTCATAGTTGTAGGCTCCAGAAAACATCCATAAAGTGAGCTTTCAATCCCTCCTCATTGTTCATCCATACCATCCTTTACTCAAGTCAACTCATCACCCAACCCCATCCAACAGTCCTTCATTTCGTACAGACAAACAGAAAAACTACGATGCTTTCCACTGTCTACGCTGTTTGCTTTTTGGCTGCCAGTGCGTTTCCGAACCTTTTGCGCTGAAGCCTTTCACCACTGGAACTAACTACTGCGTTGCTTGTTTTCTCCTCCTTGCAGCTGCCATGGCTTCACCCGTCCTGTGAGTAACTTCCGCCAGTTTGGTCCACATCAGCTTGTGCTGACTTGAGTATCCTTCCCACCAGACACAGCCCCCGAGCTTTTGCAAGCAGTTACGACCAGCAAGCCGACCAAGCAAACAACAACAGATTCTACCAAGCCACATCCAGCCCCTGGGGCAGCAGCGTCAACAGCGGTGACAGCTCCAGCTCCAGTTCCAGCCGCAACTCGGGATCTACTTTCAACAATGGCCTCGGATTCAACAATGGGGGATTCGCCCAGCCCGGACTTACCAACGGATTCATCTCTGACGGCGCCAACGGCCTTAAGAAATAGAGTGATCCTGTTGTTTTGTCTGCGTTTTGATCCTTCCTGCATGTGTTCCATTGCTATGTATTTCGACCGCTGTACTTTTCCTCTCTGTATTTTTCTCCCTTGTTTGTTTGCCTGCTCCACTCGCAACTACACACCACTTTGTTCAACAGATCTACACTTCGTCATTGTTACTTGGAGGAGATGAAGCTGGTGGTCCCCAACATGCCAATTAAGCAACAAAGTCGAATGAAGTCATTTCTCAAACTCCACATTGATTCAAGGTCACGATTGGCCATCTGTTTTCACCGAGTAGCAGTTGTAGCCCGCCGTAGAACCAACCGTGATTAGCTACGCCTCGGGCGTCAGTGGTTGACGATCAGAAACGTGGTAGACAATATGCAGACAAACGGTGGCGAAAAGATATTTGGAGACTCCTGTTAACAACCTGGCCCCTCATCTTGGGCCATGGGTGCATTTGCATTGGATTTCGAATCTCCACCGGCATGGGACTATCTTGGAAACTCTTAGGGGTGGCCAGCTTTTTGTCTTGGGGGTTTCCGAAAGGCAAATGGGGGTGGCTTGAATGAGATCGAACTGTTCGGCAATTTTTTGCATCGCCATATTTGAGGAGCCCCAGCGGACTCTGGCAGGGTAGAGGCGTCAATCATTCAAATATCGAAGAAAGCTACATTGGTGACCGCAAATTGAAAAAATCCACAATATGTACGTTTTTGGACATATTGCTATAGTGACCAAACCTTACATTATTTCCTATGATGTAAACAATCCTGATAATCCTGCCGTAAGCAATGCTGACAATCGATGGATAATCATGTTGTTACCAAAACAATACACAAGGCTGAGTCATCACGGATTTGCATGCCCCATCCGCAATGACCACCTGGGGTGAGGCCACGCACACACGCACACCATGCGCAATGTCTCCACAAATGACAAGTCGGCGATTCACAAGACAGTTCTAAGAACTATAAAGGAATCACTTCTTGCAACACAATAAACATTCCCCTACCGATTTCATCTCCTCCACTTCAATAAACATTTCAACACAACCGGTGCTCTCCACTCCCTTCTGATAGTTTTTAAACTCTACATTGCACACAGAAACAGATATCAATGAACTTCTAACTTATTTACATAACTTTCTGAACATACACATTTTAACCTTTACGCTACCAACTCTTATACCTGATTAAATTTATCCACCACCACAACCCTACATCATCATATATTTAGTTATATTTGGCCCCCAACCTAATCAATTACTTCTTTGGCCCCCAAACCTAATCAATTACCCACCCTACCTTTCACCTCCTTGTCCCCCTCAACAACACCTCACTCGATGCACCCCCTCCCCAACTCCCCCCAGCTTCTAGTATCTAATTACCCACCAATCGATTTCACATCATTGCCACCCTCAAGAACATCAAAACACCCCATAAGTATATACATCCACTACCATATCCCTACATCAGCATATCCTTATCTTTGCCCCCCAACCCAATCGATTACTTCTTTGGCCCCCAAACCCAATCAACTACCCACCCTACCTTTCCCCTCCTTGTCCCCCTCACCAACACCCCACTTGATTCATCCCCTCCCCAACTCCCCCCAGCTTTTAGTATTTAATTCCCCGTCTATATCAGGCCATTGCCACACTCCAGAACATCAAAACACCCCATCCCGATTCATCCCTTCCCCCACTCCCCCCATTTCTCCCCCCTCATCATTCTCATCTCATGGAAATCCCCCCCAACAACCCCCAAAAAAAACCGCCACCACAACATTAATCCCAACATCAGTATATCTACTCGTCTCCAATATCTATGCAATGGTGCCCCTCTCATTCACCAAATGTTCAAGTTCAACCCATCCTGGCAGCTCAACAACCCAATTGTCTCAATCGTTACAACTTGTACAACGCCTCGGTGGAACACCACCTTCGTTTCCGACTAATCCACATTGGTTCACAATTCCCGGTGCCTCCCACAACAGCGCAATGGAATTTGTGACTGCCATGAAAGCTACCATACAATGGAACTCCCAGCAATCACGGATCAACTCTATCACCGGATCAGACGTTCTCAACAAATTGCCAAAGTGACTAGAATACACTTGCCCCCGCCAACGACAACACAAGCCAGTACTCAACTCTTGCAAGCGCAACCGGCCAACAATCAAGTGCAGCTGCCTGGCTTGGTTTAGCATCCACCACCACAAAGCAACCAACTCCCTGCGCGTGGAATGGTTTTGGGTCCACAATCACGACCCATAATTGTATGCCGACATGCTTATGTGCCGGTCTCCAAAAATGGTCAATCAATGGCTTACAGAGAAAGTTATCTCTGGCCTTGGATGGAAGGCGATCCAGCGCCTGTTGGGTTCTCCACAATTATTTCCAGTAAGTCCCTCAAAAGACGGTCCCAGATGAACATTGATTAATTGACCTCCCTTTTCTTGATCATCACCAGGCAGACACCAATGTTCTCATACCCAAAGCCCATAAGATTACCTACGACCAAGTTTTTTACCTCATCCAAACGCGCATGCAGACACTGGCAAAGCAGGACCCAGACGTGTTACAGTCCCTTCGCCTCTGGGGGATTACACTAGCAACCAGCACTGCCAGCATAATTGCCTAGGTTGAGTTCATCCCAGTTAAACTAGGATGCAAACAACCAATTTAAAGTAGGTTGACCTCAACCAATGAAATATAAAACCAAGGGGGGTCCCTTGGATTTATATTTCATCAGTTGATTTCAACCAAGTTTAAATTGGTTGAGTGCATCCCAGTTTAACTGGGATGACTTCATCCTAGGCAATTATGCTGGCAGTGCTGGATATTCCAAGATCTACACTATTCATACGTGCACCGACGCACTTCTGGAAGTTCCAGCATACACAGTATAGTGTAATACAAGGATAAAACCCTTATATCTGATCATAAGAATCATCGACGTTAGGCTTTCTCACTCAATACTTGAGCTATCAAGGTGTTGAGTAGATCAAAATAACGGGACAATTCAGCAGAATACAACTTTCTGATCTATTCCATTATTACACATCGAGAACATTGTGTATTAGCCCCGTCGAGACTTTGTACATCTCACAAATCACGTTTAAGAGTCTCTCCGTGATTTGAAACAATAACAAGAGTGTAAACTGACAAAATTAACAGTAAATCAGATCATTTTGACCAAGTTTACACACAATCTCTCACCCTGAAAGGAAGACTAATCCCCTTTCAGGCACATCTCACAAATCAAGTTTCAGAGTCTCTCCGTGATTTGTAAACAATAAAAGAGTGTAAACTAACAAAACCAACTGTAAAACAGATCATTTTGATCAGTTTACATATACTTTCTCACCCTGAAAGGAAAAATAATCCCCTTTCAAGCACATCTCACAAATCACGTTTAAGAGTCTCTCCGTGAGTAAAAATCTTTGATCAGTTTACATACACTTTCTCACCCTGAAAGAAAGACTAATCCCCTTTCAGGCACATCTCACTAAAAAATCAGCACATTTTTTGTCATTTCCAACTGGAAATTTAGACATAAAAGCAGCTTCTTTTCAAGTCTTGTCATACTCACAACAAGCCACTTGATTTTACCGCATAAAATCATAGTACAACTACTATTGTTGAGTTATTTACTCAAGTTTTTATTCAGTTTTGTGCTTTTTACATTTCACTGTCATTTCACTTACATGTCACACTGTGTAGTTAGTATACCTGAGACAGCAGCAGTGGAAGGCTCCCTTTCCTCATCCTTCCACCAACAACAATCACTCACCCACATTGTGCTTGCTGTTCTCAGGTATGTAGATTTCTCTTTCTTTCTCTTCTCCTTGTCTTTCCTCATTTCTTTCATTCTATCTTTTTTATCCAATGAAATCAATCATCCTTCCACCAACAGCAATCACTCACCCACCTCGTGCTTGCTGTTCTCAGGTATGTAGATTTCTCTTTCTTTCTCTTCTCATTGTCTTTCCTCATTTCTTTCATTCTATCTTTTTGATCCAATGAAATCAATCATCCTTCCACCTACAACAATCACTCACCCACCTCGTGCTTGCTGTTCTCAGCCCCTTTTTCTCTCATCAGGTTATGAGCCTGCGCTAAACAACAGCTACCTACCGTGCACGTTAAATATACACGGTCTACCTAGTGAACGCCCGTGGACTATCCAAGGATAATCAAACGGTCGCTTTTCCAACCATGTCGGACGCGAAAAGTTACAGACCCCTACCCTCTCTAAATCTTGGTGTGGCTCTAGCAGACGATTCTTCAGCACCTAAACTGCAAGGGGCCAAGATTATTCCTCTCCGAGCCCCGGACTCCAAATCAAACTACTCCAATTGGGAGTACCAATTCAGCATGCTTCTCAAGAACTTCAATATTGAATATGTTCTACAGCCAATTAACCCTGACAAACGACCGATGAATTGGGAACGCAACAACAAAGCTGCCTGCACCCTCATCTCTCAAATCGTTGATCCTGCCAACTTTTGCTACACTAAGCCACATTGTAAAGACGCCGCCAAAACGTGGGACGCTCTTCGTGTTGCTCATCAAGATTTGTTGGCTGGTGGCCGAATGTATTGGTTACGGAAACTTTCAGTATCCAAAATGGAGGGGGACGACATGCTAGCTCACATTGACGCTGTCACCAAAATAGCCGAGAAACTTGACGCTCTTATTACCTCCAACAAGCCATTGACCACCAACAAAATCCATGCGACCGCTCTCCTAAACTCTCTTCCCAATGACTGGGTCAACTGCGTGTCCGCCCTCATGAATCAACCCCACGTATTGGCTGAACAAATTGTTATGGCACTCAAAAGCAAATACCTTTGCAGGAAAAGTCACGACGTCGAGGACCCAATCACGGTGTTGTCAACAAAAGGAAAATTGCATCCTCCAAAATCCCATCCAAACAGTCGTCAGCAATCTGATTGTCCTCCACGCAACAACTCTTGCCATTGTGACTTCTGTAACGTCAATGGTCACGATCTTAACGCCTGCTTTAATACTCGTCAAATCCTGGCTGACCACAAAGCCAATCAAAAACCTCGCAACAAGTTGAAAGATCTAGACTGTCGCCACACTCGATCCACCGCACCGGCGGCAAGAGCTGGTCAAATGTCTGCGGCAACACTTGGTTCCTACTCAAATTCTCACCAAGACAACAAGGAATCTGATTACTCTGGTTCAGAGATAGGGGTTGTAGCAGGTAACGCTGTTGCTTCCCTCTCCGCTACTTTCAGTCAACCGCCGGGCGGGGACGCCAATATTGATTCCGGCTGCTCCATGTCAATGACCCCAATGTGTCAACCGTTACCAATCTTAAACTCGATCGCACTCCTGTCCATCTCGCAGACCACTCCGTTGTCGAGGCAACTCACAAAGGGACCACCTTACTCCCCATCTCAGGCAACACGGCCGTCAAGACTCTCGTCGTCCCGGCTCTTCACGAGCCTCTACTCTCGGTGGCCGGCCTCTGCGACGAAGGGTTAACGGTTGTCTTTACTAAAACTTCCTGTGACTTCTTTGCCTCAGACTCGTCGGCAATCAACGGGGACCTTGTGGGACGCGGCTACAGACGAGGAAACCTCTACTATCTGCCCTCCCAACCCGTGAGCGCTTGTTCCTCTATCTCTCTCCCCTCTTTTCCCTCAGACAATTCTCTCCTGAGCTATCACTACCGTCTCTGCCACATTGGTCTGAGGCCCCTCAAATCTTTGCTGAAACTCAACGGCATTGTCCCTTCAGTTATGAACAAAACCGATGTTCAACGGTGCCCAATCTGCTTCCAAGCCAAGATGCCTCAATTATCCTTCAAATCACGCTTTGCTCATTGGTCTACGTCTCCTGGTCAACTAATCCACTCCGACGTCGCTTCATACAAGGTCATCTCAAGGGAAGGGTATAAATACCTCATCACCTTTGTAGAAGACTGCTCTAAATCCCTAAGTGTATATCCCATGAAATTAAAATCAGATTCATTTTCTTGCTTTAAACTCTTCCGCCTGTTCTTCGAGAAAACTGGCACTCGAGACATTCTCGCCCTTCGTACAGACAACGGTGGCAAATAAATCTCAAACAAATTTTCTTGCTATCTGGCTACTGCGGGTATCACCCATGAACCTGGCCCTCCTCACTCACCCAAACTCAATGGGGTGGCAGAGAGGACCAACAGGACAATAGGCAATCTCATCCGCTCCTCCCTCCTCAGCGCTTGTCTCCCAAAGTCATTCTGGGTAGATGCTCTCTGCCATCTCCTCTAAGCTTTCATCTTGGTCCTGTGCAACACCCCAATGGGATTCACCTCGCCAAACTCTATCCTAAACCTCCCCTTGGCCGACATCAACCGTGCTCACCCGTTTGGATGTCTTGTCTGGTACAAAGTACCCGAGGCAAACCGCAAGAAACTCGACCAAAAGGGGCGCGCTTCTATTCTTCTCTCATATCTGCCGGACGGGAATGGATATTGCCTGTGGGACCTGGAGAAGAGGTCCGCCCTCAAATCCAGAGACATCATCTTTGATGATTTGAATTTCCCTTACGGCTCAAAGCTCACCACCTCCCCTTCTCCGGTCCCAGTGGAGGTATCTTGGCCACCAGCGCCACCCTCCACCTGCTCTTCACCTAATTCCCCTTCTTCTCTTTGATCTCCAAATCCATCGCCCCATCCCCCAAAGATACAAGCAGACGCGCCGCAAGAAGAAAGGCCGCTTGTCATCCCACTCCGTCCCCGTTTTGATTGTTGTTTGGCAGCTTCAATCCATGCTCCAAAGAACACAACTCGTACTCCAGAAGTTATCCCCTCCGATTCCAATTCAGCTCTGTCTTCCTCCACTCGCTCCTCCCCGTCTCTTCTGTCCTCTTTGGGCCCTTCCCCCGACTTGAGCGTCATTCACCTTCCCCCCCTCCACCCTACTGATCCCGCGCCTTCCCTCCCTCCCTCACTTGTCTCCCCTTCTCCCCCTGCTCCGGTTCCCACCTCGCCATCCTCTCCCCCCGCTCCCGCACCAGTTCTCCCCTTAGTTCCTGCCCCTGATCGTCCAACTGCTCCGCCGACCCCACCCCGTCGTAGCTCTGGAAGGGATCGTCGACCTCCAGATCGCTACGGTGAATGGTCAAAATCCGCTGCCCCTAGTGACAATGTTGACACGCCAAAGATATGGCGAAAACTCCTCAAATCACCTCATAAGGCTTGCTGGCTCAAAGCCGCCAATGAAGAATTTGCTTCCCTACTAGGCATGCAAACTTGGAAACTTGTCCCTCGGCCGGCTAAGAGAAAAATCATCAAATCAAAGTGGGTTCTTAAGGTGAAACGTCGGCCGGATCACACAATTCAGAAGCTCAAGGCGCAACTGGTTGCTATGGGGTACTCCCAAATTGAGGGTCTCAACTACAATGAAGTGTTCTCCCCTACCCTCCGGCTAGAGACACTCCGCCTCATCCTAAGTTTGCTAGCCTCTTGTGGATGGAAAGGACGCCAAGTCGACTTCAAGACAGCTTTCTTAAATGGACATCTGGACTCGCCGGTGTAGATGGAGCAGCCACCCGGATTTGAAGACCCTCTTCATCCGGACTGGGTGTGCAAGGTAAATCAATCTTTGTATGGCTTGAAGCAGTCTCCGCGACAATGGAATCTTGAACTTCATAAAGCGATCCTCAACATTGGATGGCAAAACTCAAAATACGACCCAACGCTCTATTTCAAAATTGTATTGGGCAAGCTAGTCGGGGCACTTACAACCCATGTTGATGATCTCGCCATTGTGGGTGAACCTCTAGTAGTTTACTCAATCATCACTTCCATTGGGAGACGCTTCAAAATCAGAGCCGATCAAGAACTAAATCATTTACTTTCCATAAAAATCACGCAGGATTCCACCAACAATCATGTACTCCTCAACCAAGCACACTACATCGCCGATCTCTGTCATTGCTTTCTTAATGGCAATCACACTACTGTTGCCACCCCAACCGATTCCCTCTTCAAGGACCTGGGCCGTAGGCGACCATCTGATGCTCCCTCCCCCAGACCGTATCCCCAGTTGATAGGGTCCCTGCTCTGGGTATCCCAGTGCACGCAACCAGACGTGTCATTCGCTGTAAATCAACTGTCACAACACCTCTGCAATCTATTGGCCGCTCACTGGCACGCCGCGACCAGAGTGCTTAACTACCTAGTTTTGACTAAAGACCTCAAGCTGAGGCTTGGTGGTCCTCTCACTCTCTCCGGCTACAGCAACTCGGATTGGGCGGAAGATTGGGACAATCGTTGGTCCACCTCTGCCTACACTTACCGCATTGGAGACGGAGCAATCTCCTGGAAGTCCCGCAAGCAAGCCACTGTCTCTCTCTTGAGCACTGAGGCGGAATACAAAGCCCTCTCGGACTCATGCAAGGAGGGCTTGTGGCTCCGCCACCTGCTAACCAAACTCTGTCTGCGGCCGGATACCGGGATACCCCTCCACGTCAATAACGAGGGCGCTGAAGCTCTTGCAAAGAATCCTGAACATCATGCTTGGACAAAGCACATTGACGCCCGCTACCACTTCATCCGCAAATGTCTCCAACATCACAAAATCACCCTTTTACATGTCTCCACTCACGACATGCTCGCCGACATGCTGACAAAACCTTTACCACATGTTGCCCTTGAGAAGCACCGCCTAATGTTTGGCATTGTTGAATGACGGCCCCTTCCCTTCCCTTCCCTTCCCCTTCTTTGCTTCTCTTTCTTTCTCTATCATTTGTTTCTTCCAATTTGTCTTTCTTCCTCTCTTCTTACTGTCTCCTTTCTCTAATTTTATTTTCTTCTTACTTCCTCTTTCTCTTTCAGTTCATGTATGCAGCAAGGGGGGGTGTTGAGTTATTTACTCAAGTTTTTATTCAGTTTTGTGATTTCACTGTCATTTCACTTACATGTCACACTGTGTAGTTAGTATACCTGAGACAGCAGCGGTGGAAGGCTCCCTTTCCTCATCCTTCCACAAACGACAATCACTCACCCACATTGTGCTTGCTGTTCTCAGGTATGTAGATTTCTCTTTCTTTCTCTTCTCATTGTCTTTCCTCATTTCTTTCATTCTATCTTTTTGATCCAATTAAATCAATCATCCTTCCACCAGCAACAATCACTCACCCACATTGTGCTTGCTGTTCTCAGCCCCTTTTTCTCTCATCAACTATTACTCTCAATAAAGTAACACATTCACATTACTTTATACCTCTTTTCTCTATAAACCAACAACCCTTTTAAGCCCTCTTCAAAGAAAAATTCTGAAGAGTAAGCAAACATCTTTAAATAAGTAAAAATATAGCACATTTTTACTAATTTTCCTTTGTTTTTAGTGTCCACCAACGTAGACAAACTCACTCCTGAATTGGATATCTTGAAAGTGTCTGACAAGACCACTACAGCCCGTGACACTAGGGAAACCTCTGAGATTACCACTAACAGAGAAACCTCTGTTACTCCATCAGACAAGTCATCTGGTGAATTAAATCTTTTACAAATTATCTCCTTATTAAAATCTCCTACTAACACATTTTTTACACATTTTTTAACATGACTCCTCCTTCCCTTAGACATAGAGGTTACAATGGCCGCACCAGGGATCCAGAGCCAGGACTTGGATTTCCATCAGCGCCAGTTTTGCCCCCTGGCAAACAAGAATCTTTAAATAAAATTATTTACAGAAGCAAAAAGACTAATGATAAAGGAAATTCTTCTGATTCTAGTCACAGCAGAGAAAAAATTTGAGAGATTCTATTACAGGATGAAGGAAAACAAGTACTGGTTGAAAGATGTGAGAAACAGAAGCAGCTTCAATGCTGCAAAAGCAAGTTACTACCAGGAGGATTTCCGTCAGATGGTCAGCCTCGAAGGTCTGCCAGCAACCCTCTACCGTACCAAGGACTAGAATACACTCCATTTTTCTCCAGGAATCCTTTCCTCTCCCCCCAATCAATCCAGTACTCCCATCAGAACCCAATATCCCCGTGGTCCAAAGGGGAGAAATGTCAATTCCAGACATCCCAGGAACACAGGGAAGAATACTCAATGGCGCAACCAAATTTATTCAGAGATGGTGCGCCTAGGGAGATCCCTCCAAGGAACTTATCAACATCTGGAACCAGGCAAAATAGCCCGCCAAGAGCACCAGATGGAAGAATCCCCATGAATTGTAATAGTCCCCCATCATCTAGTCATAAAATTAGAACACAAAGTTCCCCATGTGTAGTAATCAATGACTCACAGCATCAACAAATTACCACATTTCAACATGTAGTAAGTGCTATGAACAATAGTAACAAAGCTCTGTCCAATGATTTACAAGAATTATGCCGTAAAATTATGAGAGCCACAGATGAGCAGGTGAACTCAGAAGATAGTACATTATATCTTATTCAACAGAGGTTGACTGAAATGGATACCAAAATTGATATGTTTAATGTAGAATTGGCTGATCATTGTAAGACATTTAGTAAACAATTGTCTAATTCTATGAACAGAATAGATGACTGGGTTGAAGAGCAAGGTAATTCCAACCAAGATCAAGTTAAGAAAGTGGAACAATTGGAATTAAAAATTAAGAATTTACAGTCAGACACTACTAATAAAGTAGATTCTCAATTTAGAACCTTTGAAGATGTAGTGAACAGAATAGAAAAACAGTTCACATGTGTTACGTCAGATATGGCTAAAAGCAACTCAGATATCATGCACAAGTTGGAAGAACTCCTGACTAGAGATGCCCAACCAAGAAGCAGACATGATACTATTAATGACATTGGAGATGACAATAAATCTATGCCTCCAGTCATTACAACTCAATTGGCCAATATTGTAACCCCTTCATCTTCACAGAGTACCCAAGTTGAACCAGGCAGGGATCAAACTGCTACACCAACTCTTAATAATCAACAAATTAGAGTGGCCACATCAACCATTAATACTGTGGATGAAGACAAGGCCATCCACAAATTAGCATTAGCAGGTCTGCCAAAGACTAATGAGTGGCTAACCTTTTCTGGAGTGGGAGAATATGACCACTTTAAATTTATTGATACTAATGCCCCTGATCAAATTATATGCTCAAAATTGAATTCAATTCTTACTGGAGTTGCAAATTCATGGTATAATTCTAGGAAAAAAGAAGTACCTGGCAATAAAAATTGGTTATTCTGGAAACAAGAAATTATTAATAAATTTAACACTCCTGAATGGAAAAGAAAAGTGAAAACTAATTTCAGAAGAAGCAGATTTGACATACTGAGTGATGTAGAACCATCTGATTGGGTTACACAACAAGTAAACAGAATTAATGCCATTGAAAGAGATGTAGACAATGCCTCTATTAATGATAAATTACTTGGACAATTAGATCACAATACTGAGTACATGATGCGTAGAGTTCTTCAAAGTGACAGTGATTTAACTGAATTCATTAATCAACTGGAAAGTCTTGTTAATGTTAAAAGAAAAGACAAGAAAGAAAAGTATAAATCTGTCAAAAGAGATAATTATAAGGACTCGAGGAAATCAGACCAGAAGGAAACCAAAGACACTTCTGAAAAAGGAATCACGTGCTATGAATGTGGAAAGGCAGGACATAGATCCAATAAATGTCCCAATAGAAATCTAGTAAAAAGGTACACTGCATTGACAACATTGATGATAACTTGGTCCCAATTAATGATGATTCCCAATCCAGTATAGAATCTTTGCCAGATGATTCTGATTCTGATTCCATTGATTCTGATTCTGATATTCACAGTACTCATGCCATTGTTTCAAAAGAAGAATTAATCATATCTAATATTTCTAAAATGGAAGATAAATTCAAACCTATGAACATTAAGAAATTACACTTGTCCAATGAGATGCATACTGGACAAATACATCAGACTGGTGGTACTAATATCACTAATATAATATGTAACAAGTTTAAAATTAAATGTTTAATTGATGGAGGAGCCTTCTGCTCTATTATTGGTCCAAATTGATTAGATAAGATATTACCACAATGGAAGAAAAAATCAATCCCCATTAATTCTGAGAAGTTCTACAGTTGTAACAGCAAATTAAAACCACTAGGTATTATCAAATTAGATATTATATTCCCTCATAACAGACAAAGTATTCAGATTACCACTGAATTAATAGTTATGGAAGATTTTAAAATGAAATATATCATTTTAGGAAATGATTATATCATTAATTATGGAATAGATGTAATCAATTCTAATGGAAGATATTTTACTTTCAATGGTGACATTATGAACAAGTTTGAACTTGGCATAAGTGACAAAATGAACCTGGAACAACTAGAATGTAATTCTATTAATAATTCTAACTTTGATAACATTATATTGGAAGCAAAGATTGCTGAGAATTTAGATGATGTGCAATTAAAAGAACTGAAGAACTTACTACATAAAAAGAAACTTGCATTTGCCACTGCTGATGAACTCTTTGGAAGCATGAGAGGTCATGAAGTGAGAATTAATCTTAATACTACTAGACCTTATCCTCCTGCCTTGAGGAAAGCTGCTTATCCTGCTTCCCCCAGAAGTAGAGAAGCCCTACAGCAGCATGTCACAGAATCAGTAAGAATGAATGTCAGCCACCAAGATATTACATGTATTATGTAACATGTAATAATGTAACATGTAATACTTGAAAACTGCAAGCTTGAATAATTATTATTATTCTTTATTTATTAATTTTTATAGTCTGAACAAAAGGGAATTTAGACCTTATCATTTTATCAAATGGTACAATAGTCTAACAGTAAGAGACTGGCTCAGTAATAACTGTCATTGACATAAGGACCTGAGTTCAAGCCACACTCATGACCACATTGAATAAAAATCATTTATTTAAATTATATCTAATTTTTACTAAAAATAAGGATAATTTAATTTATGAAAATCTTTGGAAAATTAATTTTCAAACATGCAATAAATAGATTAAGAACCATTTATTGGCATAGTTTTCTTCTTGAAAATCCTGGAAGATCCAAGATTAACCCATAGTAATTTATAGTATAAAAATTACACATGAATAAGGGTAAATCTTTATGTAAAGTATATTAATTATGCAGTAAAGACTTGTAAATTAAATCCCACATGATTAACTCTCCAGAGCAAGCGCTTTTTCAAGCTCTAACCCCAAAGGAAGTTACAAGTACATGTGATTAAGAATTACTTAGTTTAATTGAGAAAAATAAACATTAAATTAAGTTAATTAATAAACATGGTGACATTTTAATTAACAATGACACCATGCTTCCCTTCTTACCACGAACAGGCTGATCAGAATCACCTGTCAATATTGCCCCAATCCCCACTGACAATTAAATTGCAGAGGAATTAATACAAATATTTTATTATTTAAGGAGGAGGTCTCTTCACCAAATTGAAGATATCCTCCCCCCATCAATTTTAACCCACACCAGATAACTTATTATAAGCTACAAAGGCGCTCACCTTCTCCTGTAAGTAAGGAGGACTGGCCTTTATTTATATACTATCTTAAATAGTTAAAATTCCTCAACCAAATCCCCCCCAATCAATTAAATACTTTTAATTGGATTGGAAGAACCGTGTATCAATCTGGTTAGCCCTTCTAGGATTTAAATCCCTTAATAGAAGTTTTGGCAGCAGGGTTATAACCTGTTTTTTTTGATACTTAGTGTTTAACAAACACTTAAGTAATTGCTTTTATTGGAAATTGTCTATTTACACTTTTTAAAGTGTAAAATATTTCTATAGTCCTTACTGTACACGCCACAATAAGTGGAGTAGAGTACAGCAAGCTGACATTTGGTGTCCCAACAGTGGCCATAAATTCTTTTTTGGCCTTGTATAAATTAATTTATTAATTTATTTTATTTTTTTTTAAAAAAAAAAAATAAAAAATTCGAAAATTTTCATCAAATTTTTTTGATAAATCCCTTATCCTTATTTCACAAAATATTCTTTGATAAATATTATCAAACTGACATTATCCTTTATTTTTGATTTTTTTTTTTCACAGAAAAAACCCAAAAATACACTCTCAAAAAATATTCTTATTATAAGAATCATCAAAAAATTCGACTTTTTTCGAAAAATCACAACTTTTTTATTACTCAACAAAAGTAAGATCTTTTTGGATCAAAAAATTCGTCATTCTCAGTTCTTTAAACTGATATCTGTCCCGTCTGTAGTGTCAGACGTCTTCGTCCCCCGTGGCCGTACCTCTAACCGTCGATCCCGCTCGTCCAACGACGAGACTAGATCCACCGCTGTACCTCCCAACGAGGATACAGTAATCCCTGACGCTGAACCCATCCAGGTTCGAAGCTCTCCTGCCCCAGGAGAGTCTAGGTTAATCACCGCCGACGCGTGGACTCCTATTACTCCGCGTAAATATTTTTATTATTATTTTATTTAATCGAAAGATTACAATTACATATTCAAATATTAAACTAAAAATATTAATTTATTATTATGTCTAATAGAAACCCCAGCCCAAGTAGCGGAGCGGGAAGAAAGTCAGTCCTTCCTTCCCGTACAAGTAGCCGCTTAGCCGGAAAAATCGCTGACATACCTGTTGAACCTAGTACACGGAAGCCTAAACGCGGCGACCAGGTTAATCCTGGAGCAGCATCAAGCCAACTTCCGCGGCTTCCAGGAAGCTACGTCAGAGAACTCGGAGATGAGGGATCTTTTCTTGACGCAAGCTTTGGCTACACACCGCAGCTTGACGAAGATATTAGGGAGTTCAAAAACTCTAATCCTGACGGAGGGATGGAATCCCTTCGTCGTCAGGAAAGCTCTGCGTCAGAGCCAGGCCCCAGAGGCCTCGACCAGTCAATCAACCAGTCAACCGGCCACGACGCCGACTACTCCCAACGCGGAGCCGCGCGCCGAGCCGGTGCTAGAGCCAGTACGGGTACCGCAACCGCAGCCAGCGCCGCCAGCGCCCCCAGTGCAGCCAGCGCCCCCAGTGCAGCCAGCGCCACCAGTGCCTCCAGCGCAAAACCGCCGCCAGCAGCCCAATCAGGCTCAAGCCGGTCCGCAGCGACGCAACACGCAGTGCCGCATGTCCAGGCGCGAGTACCGCAACTCAGTTTACGGCGAAATGTTCCGCCTGGCGCGCCAGATTCAGGGCACTTACCAGTACATAGATCACTCCCGGCAAGACCAGAGAGCTCGAGACCAGAACAACAATCATCAAGAATAGATGATATTCACCAGGAAAAAAAAGGTGGAACCTCCATGGAGGTGACTTCTCAATATACCAGATGTATCCCACCTCTATCTGCTATGTATCCTTGGTGTGCACCAATGGTATCTCCATGCCTATATATTATGTATCACCAACATATAATGATATATCAGAGGAGTGTTCAAAAACGTTTCAAAAGATTGAATTGGTTTTATAGAAATTTCTGAGGCAATAAATTTTTTGATCACAACCAATGTTTAATCAATGATGGCTCATATCAAAATTCAAAAAACTTGCAATTTTTAAGTCGGAACTACATTTTGAGCTTTGATGAAAAATATATTTGGCCATGGTTGATCAATTACTCCAGTTCTGGAGAACTTGACCATAGAACTCTGAAATAAGCCAGTCATATTTATAAAAGTGCATCCATCACCCCAGGAGATCCACCACCACCACTGCCAACAACTTGAAAGCTGAATTTCTAATATGCACAATCGTCACAATCCAAAAAAAAAGCAAGTAGCTTGATCAAGTGAAACTCCAGGTTTTGAAAATATTCTTCACAACATGGCTAACATGACCTCCTTAGAATCTTTAACTAAGATATATCTATTGCAAAGCTATGTACCTATACGTTAGCTTCTATGTGGTATATATTTAACATGTGATTAAACTTGGAAATTAAATAAATCTTGATAATCAAATTCAAGTCAACAACATGATTCAGAGGGATGTTATTGCAAAGTATAAATAGAGAGACCCACCTTGCACTGTTGAGAATTCAAACAGTTCTTAGACCATCCTGGTGGCCTATTTTGAAACCTTGAGTTGATGACAATGGTCTTTTTATATCCATTATTGATTTGATTTAAAGCCAATGTTGTATTTTCCTCCAATGATACCATATTCCCTCTATATTCACCAGGTTCAAAAGACAGTCATATTATCAACTTTTGCCTTCATCAGATTATTTGTAATTATTGAACGTGCAAGGCAAACTAGCAGCAGGAGCCTAAAAAATGTACAATCCACAAGCATCTATGAAAAGTGTGCCTCTAATTCTGTGAAAGTTTAAACTCATGCTTACCAAATATATTATCAGATAGCACCAATGCAACAAAATATTCCTTCATCAACATTAGGGTCACATTGCACATTTAGAAATTCAATTTAGAAGGTTTCTAAAAATAAAATTGAATGTAGTCAGTCTAATTTGAAAGTTGAAACTGGGACACACATCCAGGTGTGGGATCATATTTTTGCCTTCAAATAAAAATAGGCAATTGAAAATCTCAATTTAAACCTCCCAAGAAGTTCACACAGGCACTATCTCTCATGTCTATTTTAATACACTTCAAAATAACTTATAAGTACTATTTTAGCTGCCTCATACAATGGATTATGGAAATTTTCACTTGGAATTTCATCCAATCAAAAATAAAATAAAGCTTCACAACAAAACCATTGTAAATCATTTGGAGTCTATCTGGTGGCCAAAAAGTCACAAAAACCCCAACTGCAGTAAATTTAAATTTAATTTCATTAGACCAAAGATTATACTAATAAAAATTTGAAGAAACCTTTATTTTCATATCACTCTACAAAATTATAATGGAATGATGATCCTACCACTAGCTGTGGAATGAACCCAATAATAATGCAATATTTTTTTGTTCAAGAAGTCTCTTCAAGATTTAATAGTAAAGACTGTGGATTGCCAACAAACTTATTAAGCTTAGCAGCTCCCCAGGGCCCTTGAGGATACCCATTTATCCTGATTTGAGCCATGGAAAGTATGTTGGGATGGAATATGCGTAATGTCCAATATATTAATGTTCCAAAAAAAAAATGAGAGATGATTGGTAGTCTTGTTGTCTCTCACTGGTGATAGTCACATAATTATCACACTTACAAGCAGATTAAGATGTTAATTATCTCCAGACTGACTGTCATAATGCCTCTAGTAGGATTAATGTTTACACCTACCTACACATGCTTTGGCAACTGATGATGGTTTCCCATCACAAAATAAAATGAATGATAAATGGTTCTTTCATTGCAAAGTCAGTAAAATCCACAAATAAGAATCTAGTAGAAACTGCCACTCCATGGCAATGGATTGAGAGGTATAACAGGTAGAATTGAATTTATTATCACTATCTAAGCTAACAAATTGCATCATGCAATTGTATTCAAATGTTTGTGAAAATGATCATTTGTATTTTGAGGCTTCAGAAGGATCAGGTAATTGAATATTTCGTTGGGATCCATAAATGGTGAGGATTCCCCAGAAATTAAAAACAAAAAGGAGAAACCAGAATATTAAAACTGAAGATTTGTGTTGAACAGTAATACAAAATTGATAGAGATGAGAAAGGATCATTTTTGCCCTGGCAGAGACTCAAAACTGAGATAAGGCATTGAGAATGATACATATTAACCTTTGATTTATGGATCCTGATTCCTCACCATGAAAGCTGGTTTGATGACCAAAGTGAGGAACTTGTGTGTATTGGTCTAATAATTTTGTTTAGGTGGAGAAAGAGATGTTAATTTGATCAAGATTTACCAGTGAATTCTGACCCTTACTTGTTCAAGTGGGCCAATTTTACTCCATTTTTCTGGTAATTTTCTTCCTATAAGATCCCAACCATCAGATGTTGATGAAGCAAAATCTAACTTTTGATGGATATTATTTGTGTTATAATTTAAACAAAAAACTCATTCTCAACCTGTTGTACAGATCCAGAGGCGTCAAGCCATCTGGTGTTCTCATCTTGATACTATTCCAGCTCTAACTGACACTAACCATCAACAAGGAATTTATGATATGAAATAGGAATGGACCATTTTCAATCTGATGTGTGGGGACAGCAGCCAATGATAATGATGGTGAATGCTTAACAGGTGGAACCATCATGACATAAATCTTGGTTGTCTGAAGGGGGGGGGGGGACCTAGTGAGAGTATAATGAGTAGTGTTGGGATAATTTGGGTTTGTTTTGATCAGCAGTGATTGAAAACTTTTTCAAAAAAGATAGCATGAACTGAGACACCAGGCCTTCATAGAGTATGAGAGTACACAACTGGATAGATCTTTGAAAGATTGTTTGTCAAGTCATGTGAAAGATTCTGGAAGAAGGTTCCACTGGGAAAGTGTTGCAATACAGTAAAAATGAATATGACTGAATCAATTTTGTGAAGACATAGTAGCATTGATTATTTGCTGGGAAATAAATTCTGTGAGACTCTGACAGAAATAAATGGAACCATGAATGTAAGCTTTCATTTAATTTATTAATTTTTTGTTTGGGATACTTCCCTTGCTAAAGTTCAAGGTAAAATGGTATGGTTCAAGGTAGATGTGGGAATTATGCTATACCATGGTGACAAAGTGAAGATAAGAGATGTAGGGTTGGGAAGGCTTGTGATTTAAGTGAATGATTTACTTCTTAAAAGCTCATGTGAAAGATATTGTACTTATGAGAGAATCTGGCCAGATGTGATTCATCATGCAACAATGAAAGACTAGAAAACCTTCACACAATGAAACATTGCCATTCAGTTTTGGAAAGGGTAGGAGAATTGCAGATGACTGGTGGGGAGAAATTTTCAACATGAAAGGAAAGCAAAAAAAGGGTGATGTGTGTTTCATGTGTGCATTTGCTTGTGTGTTGAGTGTCTGTGTGGCTGGATTTGAGGAATGTAATTTAGGTATCCTTGTTACTGTTTGGGGTTTACAGCAGGTGGTTGAGCCGGCTCACACGCACTTTGAGTGTAAATATATTGTTTATATACTGTGAATTTTTTCAGCCACAAAGAATCCAAATCCAAAAAGAATATTTCGAGCAACCCAGAATCAACAATATGTACCTTGAGGCATATTGAACTGGGGGATCAAAAGGAATCCAAGTTCAAAAAACAATGAGAGATGTCATTGCATTTTATTTTAAAAATGTAGATGGGATTATGTGCATATACATCAGATTTGTAGAGTGTTTCAAGGTTTCAGTTGGATGTAAAGGATAATATATGAATGTAATCAACTATGGATAAGCACATACATGAATATATGTATGTGACATTGATATTCAATAATATAAGTACAAAATGATATAAAATTGATGGGTGAATATATGTTATATACATCTGGATGTATATGTATATAAATACACGGCCATATGATCCTATATCCACATCAATATATGTAGAGATACACAGATATATAGATATAAATATAAGGATAAATATATATATATATATATATATATATATTAAATATATATATATCTGGATATACATCAATATAAATATGTATATGTATATGTCTGTATTATCTGTCTATCTATCCATAGATATATATATGTATGGGGATTGATATATATTGAAATAAATCTGGATATCAATTACAATATATAGTATGAATATGGGTCATGCTTGCCAGATGAATGGATATAGTCAATATGGTGATTGAGTTGAAGAGAATAATGTTGCATTATTACACAAAATTATAACAGGTTTGTTTAGAGATGAGTAGACCTAATTGGGCAATCCCTGGTCAAAGACAATTCTCAGATCGGTGAACATGGCTCTGCATGATGTGATAAGATATTGCATTCAAACTGAAAGCTCTAAAGCATTGAGATTGATGAGTGGAAGGTGTCATGATTATGAAACAAATGTACTGTTTCGAGGCCAATGATTCCTCCCAATCTGTCTAGAAATTGTAAGAGAGCTTAATTCATTGGAAAGCAGCATTAATCCAATATGATTTATTTGACTTGGTTGAAGATTGGCTGTTACAGTCATGAATCAAATTGATCTGTAATTGGATTGGCAATATTGGGAAATAATGAGCAATGTGATTTCCCCAATGATGTGTTACCAGGAATTGAGCCCAGGCTGTGGTATGCTTCAGAATTGTGGGGAGTTGGTGGAGTATGAGAAAAGGTTACCTGATTTCCATGCACTTGAAAATATGATACAATATGATGGCTTCCATGTGAGTGAACATTTGCCATTGGCTGTAAAAGTGAAGAATTATAATGGGGAGAGTTTGGGGATAGTAGCTTGTGGAAATGAGGCAGGTATTCTGTTTGTAATTTAGGGTCTATTGTATGAAAGATGATTTGATTATGGTGGTTGGCCAAAAAAAGGCATGTTGATGATCAGTTGGATTAGCTAACTAAAAAAAATACTTGAATAAAAAAGAGCCACTGTTACCTGGGGCAAACCATGATAAACATATGAGAGCAGTATGAACTATGTGACCCTAGAGGCATGGGAAGAGAGGAGGCCAAAGAGAGTATGCAGGTTGAGATAAAACTGTTGCCAATCTGTATATCCAGGATGTGTCATCGAAGCATCCAAGTTTGTGTTGATCTGAATGCCAAAATCCAACTGTTCTCCGTTTACATGATTTCATGTGACTGGGAAGAAAGACAGGAAAATCCATGTGTGTATCAATACCCGAATTGGACAGATGATGAATGGATGTTTTTGGTTGGTCCATGTGAGAATTGATGAGATCTATGTGGGTTATGGAGAAATTGGGTTGTGTAACTGGACATGTCAAACTGAGTGTTTGACAGTGGTCCTTATCCAGTGGTAGTCTGGCATGATCATTGTAGCCAAATACTGTGATGAATAGATATGGATTTCTGGGTTAAATTGTGGGGGAAACATGTGACAAAAATAATCTGAATCAAGCCACAAAACATGTATGGGAGATGAGAGGAAGACAGTAAAACAAGAAAATAAACTATTTGGGGATTGATCTTTGGTGTTTACACAAGGTAGCATCATGAATGACTTGTTGGCTCTTTCCTTTTAAAGCAAGAGCAACATTAGCCAGTTTTTTGTTAATTTGAAAAGAGCAACCAAAGTGGGTCCAGTAACGAAGATGTGGCTTGGGAAGATGAGGGGGAGGTTTAGTGGTGTGGTGTTCAAACTGAGTGGTTTGCCAAACCAGTTCTACAATACCATTGGCATGGACAAAGTCAATGAGATAAGGGTGCCGTGGAAATAAAAAGCCATGTCCCTCTTTGGAGTGAGGAGGGGGAATAGGTTCACCAGTCTTTCTATCAATAAAGGAAAAGATACCATATGTCCAACCATTGAGATCACCACCATCTTGATGGGCTTTGTTGTAAAAATCATCAAATGTGACTGAGACATTGGAGGCAAACTTATACTCGACCTGGGTCTCGTTCCTCATTTCAGTCCATTCCTCCTGACTCCAATTGGGTATTCCATTTTCAGACATGATTGATTGGTTGTCTTGGTACGCACTAGAAGAGAGGGATTCCATCCGGCAGGCAAGGAAGTTGTTGTGAGATTGGAGGGTCTGCCAAAGCTGGTTGTCCTTGGCCTCTTGTTCAGGGGTTAATTTATTTCGTACATATGTGCCTAGAGGGATGCATGACAGCATTAGTAAATGGAATGCAGATTGAAGGGAATTGAAGTTACATACCTCCAGATTTGTTCTTGTCAGAAGCACAGCGGAAGCCAATCATACGCATCTCCCCACCCAAGCGTTGGGAGTTCATCGTGTTTGTGGGTCTGTGTTGCGCCATGTGATAGAGTGTTTTGATGACATCAGATAGTTGTTGGAATGTAGGGGTTGGAGGTCTGATGTTGAAGGGGTGGCGCTCGAGGATAAAGTGGGGAATCCCACCAGAACTGGTGATGAGGTTACGTGGACGGCTGTAGTTTGGCAGGATCTGAATGGGCTTTGTTGATTTTATTTTGTTGAGGGAGATGGAAGTTGGAAGGATCCAAACATCATTGCTGCAATCCAGCTTGCGGTGTAATCTGGCCATCTTCTTTTCAGTTCGAGAGGTATGCGTGGTTGGTGGATGTTGAGACGTGGAGGCTTCAGAAGCTTCTGGCGGTAGGATGGGCGAAGAAACCACACATGACCCCTTACAAAGTTGGTGATTAAGGGCCATGCGCCCATCAATCAGACCAAGATTGCCCAGGGCCAAGGGGCTTGTGGACGGTGGAGTTGATGGGCGGTCCTGGCTCGAAGGATGGACCACACATCCCCCTTTATAATCCTGGTGATCAAGGGCCATGCGCCCATTGAGAGCACCAGGATTACCCGGGGGGAAGGGGCCCGTCCTGTTTGCTCTTAGTTGAGTTTGACGTTTGGTGCGGGTCATCAGTGTTGGATACAAGGGATGTGGACGTCTGAGAGATGGCAAAATGGGAAAGAAGATGATGGAATAAGCTTGCCATTCAATGGTTGGAAGATGGTGGCATGTGAAATGAACAGATTGAATGAGAACATTACCCCAGTGCAGAGATAGCGGCTTGAACTCCTGTGGTTTGTGGTTGGCACAGTGTGTTGAAGTTCCAGTAGATGCCACTGGAGCTGGTTGGTGAAGGGATGGTGGAAAAAAGGGTAAAACAGAGGGAAAATTGATGTGAATACACACCAGAATTTGTCGCACTTACAAGGGTTAATGTATTGTTTATGTGTGGGGTGACAGGGAGTGGAGTGGATGGGAGAGGAGGAAACGATTGATATTGATGGATTGCAATTGTATGCAGAAGGGAAGACTTACCAATCCCAAAACAGTCAATTGAATGAGTGTATCTTTCAGCAATTGATTTGGAAGAACGGCCACGGAGACAAATTACAGGAGATCAATGGTGAGGTTAGGATGACATGCTTAGCTGGGGAGACCAGCAAAGAGGGTGTAGAAGTTAGGCAGAGGAATGACTAACGTTCAGACAAGAACGATTTCCGTTCGATGGATCGGGTCTTGACAGTCTCCGAATGGTGCTTGAAGACATTGGGTAATGAGGTTGGAGGTAAAGCAATGTGATATGAGTGGTTGTCACATGAAAGGTGGAGTTGGATGATGAAAGAACAACAACTTACCAATCGTTCGGCTGAGTAGGTGGAGGGAAGACTCCAGGTATCAGGTGGGCCAACGTCAACAATTGATCGTTTTGTGTGGAGGTGCTCAAATGAGGTGGAAGCGAATGATCGGAGATAGAATTGATTGGTTTGGAGTGGGGTGAATGAACGACCAGGCCAATGCTGTGCCTGGTTAAACAACTGCGAAAGGGTAGGATGAGCAGCAATCAACCGGTCGGTCGATGTCAATCAGAGAGCAAGAAAATGACTGACCGGGTAATGAAAACGGTTGAGCAGAGCGACAACGTCTTAAGGGAGTGATTGATTGATAATGCAAAGCTGATAAACAATCAATCAGCAGGAACAATATAAATAAGGGAGAAGTGTGTAGTTAATGGTTGAAGTGACAATAGAAAAGTGAATGCGACTTACAAGCAAAGTCACACAGAAATTGATTTGGCAACAACGATCTATATGAACGGCCTGTTGATATCAATTGGGAAGAAAGAAGAGAGGGTTAGTGTTCAATGTAAAAATTGGATGGATTGCACTGGGCAGAGAGATGAAGAACTTGCCTGGTGGTGGTTGAAGATGAGATCGCTTGAAGATTTGGAGCAAGATTGGTGTAGAATTCAAGCAAGTGGGGGGAAGCAGATGTGGAGAAGGGGGAGGGTTCACAAGCATGTCACTTGCAACAACTTGGCTGGACAGGAGCGAGGTGAGCTGGTGTGAAGAAGCAACCAGTGTTTAAAAATTACTTGAGACAGTAGTCACACCAGTGCATTGATCAAATGGGATGCTCATGTATAAATAGCCCGGCAATATTACATGTCAGGTGGAAATTCATATATTCAAGCGTTTGTTTGCACACAGGCGGTCAGATGATGGATTGTAGAATTAAGGGGGAATGCGAGCCAGGTGAATTTCACCCGGTGTCATTTGGCAATGATGGGTATGTGAGAATAAGTGGTGACAGCAGGTGGTACAGTTGACAAATCCGTGGGAAATGGTTTTGAATCAAAGAACAACAAGATGTATCAAGTTGTATTGAAGTAAACCATGTAAAGTGGATCTCACTTCAAGCAATTATTTGGGAGCGGGAATTGGTAAATCACATGATTCTCATCATAAAACTGGGTGGAATAATTACCATGGGATTCATGTGGGGCATGACCAATGTGAAACATACACTTGTAACCTGTGGCACGTGATGAACCACGGTAAATATGTATGAGCTGGATGGGACTGTTGGTGATGGAAACTGGTGTATGGTGAATGGGCAGTTGAAGTAATTGTCCGCGGGAGGCGGTTAGTCTGTACAAACCATAGGAATAAAGCATGCTGAACAATGATTGGAAGCTCATTAGAGGTGATAATCACTTATTATCCTGTATGTGGTATTGAAAATCAAGTTGCCATTTGCATTCAACAGGAATAAAATTCAGTGCAACTCAGATGTGATGCAACAAATTCTAAATAATCAAAGAGGCCTTACTGAACCATGCAATATTGTGAGGAGGACGTGTATATGTCAGTAATGATGTAGGAATGGTGTGGGTCTGGTCTGCCCGGATATTGATGATGAAACTGAAGGATGTTTGGATTCTGGTTAGAATTTAACATCAATCATTCTGGAGTGTTACATAATATTTATCACCTCAACCCTTGTACTTCCTGCAGCTGAGAAATTTCAGGACAAATTAAGCCCGGCGGGCTTAATTGGGCATTCCATTTCCTTGGCAACCCATCCCCTACCGTTCACATGATCCACCTGTTTGCACGATATTGTTCAGCTTGAAATTAAGCCCGGCGGGCTTAATCATTGAGCAATTTTTGACATCAAGATTCTTTGCAGGCATGAATTTTACACATGACAGTGAAGGATAATGAACAATCAATGAGGTGGATATGGTCAAATGAGCAAAGTGGGGCTTCCATGCACAGGTTTGGTCTGGGCCAACCAGTACCACATTGGAAGGTGGGGAGAAGATAACAAGTCAGGGGGACCCACATGACGAGGCTGTCGATTAAGCCCGCCGGGCTTAATTCTGAAATGAATGAAGATGATACAGTGTGTTGCTTGCATGACCTGGCAGTTGCTGAGAAAATGTCAAAGATAACAAGTCAGAGGGACCCACATGAAGAGGCTGTTGATTAAGCCCGGCGGGCTTAATTCATTAGAATGTGAGCAAGAGAAATCACAGGGACTGTTAGTGGCATGTTTAAGCCCGCCGGGCTTAATTTGAAGCTGAAGGACCTCATGTGACTGTGTGGATCATGTGAACAGGAGGGGACGGGTTGAAAAGGAAATGGCATTTCAAATTAAGCCCGCCGGGCTTAATTGGTCCTGACATTGCTCAGCTGGAGGATGTACAAGGGTGCGGGCAAAGATATATTATTTCTTATTGACACAAAATCATGGAATGGTGACTAGGTAATACGAAGGGTGCTAGAACTGGGGATATTGAAAGAGGTGGATTCGCCTGTTGTATAGTTAATATAATCATGAGCAATACACTTGGCTAAAAGGTGGCGGGTTGGACAGATAAACTTAGAGACATCATGGGGGAAATTCTGAACTGAAGAGATAATTTGACGAATGTATGTACCAAGATTTAACCAGATTTTTTCAGAAGGAGAGAAGTTTGAATTGGATACTTGATATATTTGATGAAATGCACAGATGATTTCAAGACAGTCACTAATAGTGTATTGCCTTCGGTCTCGGGTGGCGTTGAAGAGTCCACGTACACCTCCCAGGAGATAGTAAATGAAGGGGAAGTAGTTGTGTTTACTGGCGATTTGGGAGAGGCTGGTGTGTTGCTCCATTTGGCGGGCAATTGTGGTATCAGAGGAAGGTCGTTGGGATTTCTTTTTACGAGGATTGAACGCCTCATCAATGTGGGCCTGGATGATGGTATGAGACATCATGAGATCAATGATGATTTTGCGTAGGTCGTCCAATGCATCGTCTGCTGTTGATGCTGTTGGGGTTTCGAGTGGTTGATGGGTAATTTGCCCATTGGTATTCTCTCCTTCAGTAAGTTTTTGAAGGGTGGGCATGGTGGTTTTCATTGTATTGAGCCAGGTCAAGACAATGAGATGACGTTCGATGGAGTTTGGCTTTGCTTCGATTCGTGGTGCCTGGGGATTTTCGTCGGATATGTGTTGTATGGAGAGGGCGACACTCTTAGCCCATTCGCGGATCTGCCGATGGCTTGGTGTGTTGATAAGAGAGGCAAGAGCTCGGAAAAGGTTGGACTCTGGATGACTAGCTTTTGAATGGAGAGGGAGGATCGGGGTAGTTGAAAGTAATTGGTTCTTCATGAGGTCCAAGTTAATGATATCTGGACTGAACCATGGCTCGGATTCCGAGTAGGATAGCATAGAATCACCTGAGATGTTTGATCAAAAGTAAGTTAACTGTAATGGACAGAGGACATGTACTTATACGGAGGAGGTAAAACACTCACTTGTGTCGGAGATTTCTTTAATCCAATGGTCCTGGTTGAACTGAGCATTGTTATAGACGAATGAGGCAGTGGGAATCTTGGAAATGTCGGGAGTGGTCAGACGAAATTTCAAGAGGTGTTGAAGGGAATTCCAGCCTTTTTCCCACTTTGTCTTTGAGACTCGGCCTTTCTGGAACCACATGGCCAACTCGTGGAGTTGTTTACGAAACGGTTCACTAGGAATGAGGGTGAAGTTGTCCAGGGTGACAGGGTTGGGTGCACGTGTTACTATGGTTGGAGGGTTAGGTGGATGGTTGGATGTGGTGGGGGCTGATGGGGGAAGTTCTTTGGAGTTGCCAATTTGGTTAGAATCGCATTTGTTTGTGTGCTCTGGTTCTTCCTCTGGTTCTTCAGATGTGGCCGAGGCATTGGAGGTAGATGAGATAGAGCTGAGGGATGAGGACCGATATAATTCACGGCCGGGGTGTGATTTCCTGGAAGCTGGTTTGTCAGTGGGGACTTGAGGGTCTGGGCGGTGTTTCTTTGCTTGATGTCGAGGAAGTTGGTTCTCATCTTCACTCGAGGGAACCTGAGATTTCGAACGGTTCTGGGTTTTCTTTTTTCTACGCTTTGACGTGGTATGTTTTGAGGTGACAGCCTGTCCTGTTCTGAGATGGGAAGAGGTATCTTTCGGGGTTGTGGAAGGCAATTTGGATGGGTCGGAGGGGTCTCCAAGAGGAACAGGTCCATGGTCTTGGTTGGTAGGGTCTGGGTTATCTGCAGAGCCAGGAATCGTGGGGGCTGGGTCTTGTTCAAGAGAAGGTGATTGGCCAGACTCATGTTGAGTGGATTTAGCAGAAGTGCTGCAAATGTGTGAGGTGATGGAGACTGGCGGATGGTTTGACTTCTTGGATTTGTATGATCGGTGAGCACTTGATGTAGTGGAGGAGCGGGTTATGGTGGGTCGGGAAGCTGGCTTGACTGAAAGACATTCATCGACTGGAAGGGCCTTATTTTCCTCATAATCTGAATGAAGATACTCAGTTATTTGAACCAGGAAATGTGAATAAAGAGCTGAATTACCTTTGCAGATGGTGTCAAGACGAGATATGATACCTTCAACATCTTGACGAATTGACTTGGGGATTCGTAATTCAGAGCAGGTTTTGGCAAATTCTTGGATCTTTCCGACATTGTTCAAGAATTCTTCTTCACTGATCTCTTGAACTTCAGACCCAAGGAGTGGCTCGCCAGGGGGGATTGTTGGTTCCAAGGCTTGGAATGTTGGTGGTGGTTGGTTTGAATTGGGAGATGGGAAAGACATTTTGTACAAATGCGGATCTGATAAGAAGTTGGGTGGTAAAATAATTGCAAGTTTATGGGGTGAGAATCTGGATCACACTGGGAATTTGAGTAACATCAACTGACCAGGTGGTGGGGTGGATTCAAGATTAGGGGCAGAGCCACTTGGCAATGCTGGTGTGCCTTGGTCAACTACAGGGGCTGCCTCACTAAGAGATGTGTCTGACATGTTATTTTGTACGGTGGGGAGGAGGAATGTTAAGGATTCGTAGTTGTTCTGAGGAATATAATAAATAGTGAGTTGAGTATATCTAGAGATGATTGATAGAATGAGGAAGGGGGGAATGAGAAGCGTACCAGAAGTGGTTCCTTAAGAACCATCAAGCAATGAAAACTCCAACATCAAAGGGCATGATCCCGTGGGAATCTGTTAGATTTCCTTGGGGATATATCCCTTTATGACATAATCAGGAGATATTCTTTGATTGAGGATTTTCCATCAAAGGAGGAAGTTTGTTTGTTAGTGCTTGGCACATGCCAAACATATGTCAGCAAAAGAAAAACGTTCAGAGTGGAGTGGATTACAAATTGGTAGATCCCATATGGGGAATTGACCATGCACAAAGGGACGATCTACCAAATTGAAGTGTATTTGGACATCAGTCAGCAATACTCATTGGGGATTTTCCATGAGCAGCCTATTCAGGAGGGATTAACAAAAATGGTGGAATGTCTAATTGGGTGAGATGTTTGGATGTGTTAGAATTCAAAACAAAGTTAGAGCACGGCAACTTGATGATGTTGCTGTGTGGGTGGTCCATCATGCAACTAATTTGCACATTGCATGTGGTTGCATAAGATATGTGCATGCAGATGAACACGCCATGCAAAACAACCGTGTGGTTAGGTTTAATGTTCACCTCAAGCCTTGGATAATATTATGCCAGCGCTAGTTAAGTTATAGTTAAGATTCTGGGGTGTCGTCCTCGTGATTAAGCCCGGCGGGCTTAATAATGGGCAGAACAGGTCAGGAACACTCGGTGAAACTATGGTAATTATTAAGCCCGGCGGGCTTAATTTCCACCAGACAAGCCCTGGGGACTTACGAGAGAAAAGGCAAGTGTGATTTGGGTCCCTCATAAAATCATCAGACATAGCTAGTGTTCTGGCTTCATTCAGCTTACGTCTACTATATGACAGAGCATCCATGTCACAAGTTTACCCAAAAAATTATCATAAAAAATATATAGAATATCAAATAATATTTAGAATATTATTTGATATCTGATCTACACTAAATTTAACCTAGGGTACCACACTCACAGTACCCCTAATTCCCACTCCTTCACTATGTAAATGAGGCAAAGAAGAATTAGCAAGTACCTTTTAAATAAAAAGTACTTGCCGTAATTAAATGCTTATATTTATTTAATATCTTAAAACCCTTTCCAGTCACGGAAATGAAGGTGTTGTGTAAATTGGGGGAGAAGTGTAAAATCACACCGTGTTTTACTCAACCCCGCGTACCGCAGTCCGCAGAGCTGGAGTTCAAACCGCGTGACTGAAAGCCCGCGCCAAAGTTGGGATACAAGCCCCCGCGCAAGCACTAAGCCCCTTACAGACTCCCAGCTGGCAAGCGGACTCCACAGTCACTCAGGTACACCAAAACAGTAAAATACGCCCCAGTGACCTCATTACATATGTTACATATGTAATAACGGTTACTGGGGATTAATAATTAAATATACTAAAGTGTATTATTATTTATACATATAATTAAAAATATACTGACTGAACAAACAGTACAAACAATACTGTGGCTTATTTATAAAATACAAATAAGCCACTAGTATTAAATCTATAACAACCAGTACTGATGTACTACAGACTGTAAGACAATATAAATATGTAAAAATAATAAAATACACTAATAAAATCAATTGGTGACGTGTATTCAAAGCAGGGGCTGGCTGACGCGTCACCAAGAAAGCAAAAAATGGCCAAAATGTGGTCCTAAGATCCCACAAGTTGGCCAATAATAACTACAGGGTCCCCAGGGGGAACTCAAGACAGATATTTAAGGAGCTCTTCAAACCACCCAAAAGGCTCCTCATGCTTCCCATACCCACTAACAACCTTACCCACTTCTTATTAGATATATACATCTTTATAAACAGTCTGGTAAGCTTCTTAGTAGTTATCTTTAGCCCTGTCTTCCCCAAAAACTCACAGTGACCATCAAGCTCCACCAACCATCCATCCTAGCGCTTCAAACTGTCCAGTTTCACCCAGAATATCCCCAAGATCCCTCAAGGTTTATTACTAGTAAGTAATACCCTTTTCTTGAAGATATTCCCCCTTTCCATCCTGGGATTAACCACCCCTGTTCACAGGCCCCAGTTGTTCCAGGTACCTAATCCTCTCGCATTTTTTGTAAGATACCTTAGAGGGATCTAAACCACCCCTGATTTATCAGGCCCTCTGGTTTTTAATATATTAAATTTATTTAATATAATTATTAATCATGTTTGCTCTCAATTTTTCCGTCACAATTCCCCCATATCTTTTGGGAATT